>JAOUQU010412410.1:0-11349 GCA_028566735.1 Ammoglanis amapaensis
GCCTGCCTGCCTGCCTGCCTGCCTGCCTGCCTGCCTGCCTGCCTGCCTGCCTGCCTGCCTGCCTGCCTACCTACCTAAATATCTATCTATCTATCTACCTATCTATCTATCTACCTATCTGTCTATAACTTGACGAAACAAATGTCGAAGCACCACTAAAGAAAAGTCATATATAATCCCAAATTTATATTAATAGACACTTACTTCTCTGAAGATTCTTGTATGAAAGCCATGATTTTTTAGTAAAATCTTTGGTCACATATAATAATAAAAAATCATTTTACATTATTGTGCAGTTGAATTTGAGGGGAAATGTGATAGCAACAACCTCACCTAAAAATACATGTTACATGTTATTTAGATAAGATAAAACATAAGTTTTAGCAGGTATCAACCACAACAACCACAAAAGAAGTGCAACAAGTAAGAATCGCAGAATCTGATAGTAGAAGACGATAAACACTCAGCAAACTTAGAGGTTGGTTGGAACACAAATTACATTAAGTTATTACAGGACTTATGGAAACTGTGGAATGTCAAGCATACGCTGAAGGCTGGACTCTACAAGCCTTAGAGAAAGCTGGTCCATTTCTGCAGCCAACTATCACTAAGTGACGACAGCATAGACGTAGCAACATAACGTGGCAAACACATAATTTGGCCATTAGATGGAGCCATTGTGCTGTAGCAGAAAACTGTGTTGCCCATATGGAACATCTTATGTAATTTCACATGAATGATGATGGTAATGAAATTTAGCCTACAACAAACAGAAAGTACCTGGAATATATTTTTCTTATACAGTGTTTAGTTTGTGTTTACCTGAGAGAATATAAACACTAGGCTGATTCATTAGCATTTCACAAAGTACTGCACACTCCAGCAGTATCTAGGTTGTATCCAATTGCATCTGTTACATCCTTATCAAACAATAAAATGCCACATTTTTGCACCACAACTGTTGACTGTAGTGAGGTTAGCACGTTAGCAAGTAAAGAAAGATTTGCAATTTTCAACTTGTAACTATGACCTTATTTTTATATCACTGCTGATGGCTTCTATAGATGAGAATTGTGACAGTAACCAGTATGGGGAAATCAAAACATCAGTATAATAATCAGTGCAATCAATACAAAATCAGAACTGACGCAAAGATGCATTTGAATCTCATCTGAGGTCGAGTGTCTGTACAGACAATAATTGGGTGAGAGGTTAGGAATGACAAAGAGTCCTTATAACCACTTTACAACCTCTATTGCTTGAGTTATGGCAAATGTTCAAAGACTATAAGACAGAGATTGATACAGGACTCCCTATTTGATACTAATCTCTAAGTGCATATTAGAAAGACTGTCAGAGTCTGTTCTGCTTCAGAGGGAACCTAAAATCAACATGATGACAAATATCAGAGATGTTACCTCAAGTCAATACACCTTTTCCTTCACAACCGAGTGTTTATATCGCATCTTTAAACATCACACATAGAATTAGATGCAATATGTCCTCATATTTAACAATATTATCCAACATAATAATTTAATTAACAATTATTGAATTATCGTTCATCTAATGAAATCCAAATAATTAACTGGCCTACGTTTTCTATGTAATGCATTGTAAATGCTGCTATTTAAAAATCATGTTGGTCCGTTCCAACAGATATGACACAATTGCCCCAAATATAAAATAAACCAAAAATACACTCAGTCCCTCCTTTAAAGGTATAAAGTCATTTCCTGTTTCCACTTGAGATGTTGTGTACACCCACTGGTAGGTAGATTTTTGTTTTGAAAACATTCTGGTAGACACTTATCTCAAGGGCAAGACTTCTTAACCAATGAACTAGACTGGCACTTCGATTCAAATGCATCTATGCATCAGTTCTGATGTTGTATTGATTGCACTGATTATTATACTGATGTTTTGATTTCTCCATACTGGTTACTGTCACAATTCTCATCTATAGAAGCCATCAGCAGTGATATAAAAATAAGGTCATAGTTACAAGTTGAAAATAGTACTACAATAGGCCTACAATAGATGTAAACATCACTGTAAAACTCTTTTTGTTGCATTTTCAAGAGAATGCAGATAAAGTAATTTTGAGCTCTTTAGTGTGTGTAAATGCACCAGTGGATGTTAATGCATCACAGTGCAGGTAGATGCAGCACAGTTAAAAATAAAGGTCAATGCAGCTTGAAACATCGTCGATGTTGATGCAGCATTAATTACAGTAATGCATCACTTGCATGCATCAGTGTTAATATAACTGTGATGCAGCCCTGTCGGTTTGGATGACAATGTAACACAGAAGTGGATATGTTAATGGATCGAGGCATGTCTTCATCTCTGTGATAATGCAGCAAAGTAAATGTTAATGCAACACGGTGGGTGATGATGTATCACCGTGTATGTCTAATGCAACACTGCAAATTGATGCAGTACTGCATATAGTAATATAACAGATGATGATTAGTTAAGAGGACCGGTTTTAACTGTAGATGATTATTGAACTTGCCCGCTCCTGTCCGTCATTCACTTGATGAGGTCGCAGCTCGCTCCGCCGCCGGCTGTTGTTGCCACAGTAACCGGTGAGCGAGCTGGATGCTGTAACGTTACCGCAGTGATCAGTGAGGGGGATGGACTGATTCTGCTTGGCCTGAACCTACATCGGCATCATGATGGACATGGTGGTGGCTCTGACTCACCACAGCACACTGAACAGGAACATGTTGCTCACATGAGCACAAATGCGGCTTTTGCAGGTCCTAATCAGAACCGCAAGGGTGAGTACTCTATTTTCACGACAATTGTCTGCACTGACTTTTGCGGCGCCATAGAAGCTTCTCGATTGTTAATCATCAAGTAACTATGAAAATTTCATACAACGCGGTAAAGAGTTGAAGGATGCAACAGGGACGCTCCTCGTTGTAGTCACTCATCACGTAGTCTACTGACAGGAATTGATGGTACCCGCACTAATCAGTCTGCGGATCTTTTCCTCGTAATAAAGTCCGTCTAACATGCAGAAGAGGAATTATTTCAGCCTCTGCGTCTTTTCTTCGTGCGTCGCTTTAGCTCATCTAAATGAGATTTTAATGGCGTGAACCTGTTGGACTGTGGCAACACGTGATGCCATGAATACCGTGAATGATTTCCCATTTTTTTTTATCAAAAAGTGTTTAACATTCTGTTGCTGTCATACACGATTTAATACGAACAGGTCAGCATCCAAACTGGAGCTGTTGGTTATAAAGCGTCTCAACGATTTAGGCAACATTCATGCTGTACCCTGAAATGTATCAGATGTAAAAAAAAAAACTGTTAATCGTTCACTATACATGAAAACAAATTGGCGTCAAATTGAACTCTGCATGATCTGGTAGCCCTGTTAATCTCAGTTAAGACAGCTAGATAAAGTTTTAATTACCTTAAGCAAATCAAACTGTTATAGGCTTTTAATTCTGTCAACAATAGCACAGCTGCTTTAATAATAGTTCATTGAAATCATGCCATCGTTTGCATTATTTCAATATAATTTAATGATCACATCTTATACAATGTAACCGATAATAACCAAATAATAACCTAGACATGTGACCAGTTTATATTTAAGAAATACAATTGGCATGACATAAATGTTAAGACATTTTATAGTACATTATTGAAATGTAATACCACTATTGAATTTAAAACAGCAAATATACAGGACAATTATTTCTTATATAACATTAATATTACATTATTATTAAATCTAAGTCCTTGTTGTTAAGGCTGGTTCAGGTCCTTTGGTTTTCAAAAGGTTCAATGCTTGGTGCTTTGCTATATATGTACTGTGTGTTTGTGTGTGTGTGTGTGTGTGTGTGTGTGTGTGTGTGAGAGAGAGAGAGAGAGAGAAAGAGAGATGCAAGTTTGATGTATGTGTGGTTTCAGTACATGATATGTTTCTGGATAAAGCAATCCGAAGGTTGCCTGTTAAAGCCCCATGATTCAAGTCCTCGAGCATTATCTGTAACCCTCAATTGCTCAAAATTATATTCATTAAGTTGTTTTTGATAAAGTGTCCGGTAAATGGTGAAAATGTGATTGTACATGTGTGATTATACAATGTTAAAATCTCAAAAAGATAATGAGATAAAAATCCATTTATGGATGTTTTAACTGGCTTTTAATTTATGGCAGAATTTATTTTTCTTAAAGGTTTTTAAATAATATATACATTCAGACAGACAGATCACATCAAAGTTAATGATTATGTGTTTTTAATGATGAGCAGTAGTTAGGGGACTATGTACATTGACATTTATAAGCACTAATGAGCAAATGGGGAGGTTATATAACCAAGTGGAATTACACTAAAATGTTTGAGCTATAAAATAATTGGTTTAGTTTATGTTTCACAAAACAGAAAATATAAATAATAATAATTTTGATTTTTCTGCTCACTAAAACAAATAATAAACGATTTGGCTATGTTATATGTAAAAAATAAATGAATTATTCTGTTCTACTGCTCCAGTTAAGGGTCGTCACAGCGGATTATTAAGATGGCATCGTTTTTAAGATGAATGTCGTTCCTAAAGCAACATTCCTATATATTCTGCGTTGGGACCAATGCTACCAGACAGACTCAGATTTTTTGGTTTATGGTTTCCACAGGTCTGACTGTTTTGGGTTAACGTAATGACAAAGTGTTATGTCAAGGGAGTCTTGTTATGGAAACAATGAATTATTGTTGTTGCAACAATATCTATGACTTATAAAACAGGTTAGAAATTTTATGTAGTGTATGTTGGAAATTGAAACAGCCGACTATAATAAAAAAACATAATGGTTGCATGAAACTAATTTAATCCCTTTCCCTTCAGGCCCCACTACATGCACATTTTCCATAATTTATAGGCACCCAGAGGTCGGCAAGTAAAGGCCCATAAAAAGAGCTGCCTCAGAACTAGGCCACTAATGACTTGTGTCAGTCTGACAGCTCTGTACTCACAGTGAGGTGGAAGAAAGTAGATTTATCAAGTACTTCCTCTCCCATGCGAGAGTGCCACCAAGTTGTCTCATCTAATCATGAACCAGAGACAAGTCATCCTTCTAGTGCAGGGTCATTCTTTAAAAAGATAGAAGATAAATTTAGAAGACTGTGGCAATGGTCCAAAAGTGGCCAGTAGGTAGATCTTTTCAGTGTTTGAATTATACATGTGTCTGACTGTTAATGGTGTGAATAGCACACATTTAATTATCTTGTGCTGTGAAAGGTTTTATGTATTGTTTGAAAGATGAGTTTTTTTGGCAGCAATTGTTCCTTTGTGATAAATTCACCATTAGTCCATAACTGCATTTATTTTTGGCAGGCAATTTAATCTAAAACCACTGACAAATCCAATAAAAATCCAAGCAAAAAGCTAACCAGCTGAAGGCCAAGATGTTAACACTGGATGTCTAGCAAACCCGGATTTAGGAATGCACATTTTTAGTTTGCTTTGTTTTTCCTTTTTAGGTTTCATTTTAGCATGTGTTTGCATATATCTGTATACAGTTTCATTAAGATATTTTGTTTTTCTTTCACCTTTCAGAAACAAGTGATTGTGTTTGTGGTTATGATCCATTGGTCTGTCCAGGACCATTTTTGCTTTACGCCAGAGCTGCCAAACTCAATGTGACTTTGACCTGGTGAATGGTCTGTAATAATTAGATAAATGCAGTCCTCGTTTTTAATGCTTGGAGTTTCTAAAAAAGTGGATGAGTTAGAACTTGAATGACAAAACAGTGGATGACATTTAGCAGCAAAATGGAATGTCTAAAAATGTGCATACAAGTTCAATCTAGAGCTCTAAAAACAAACATCCAAGTCTAGCCACATTCAAACCAAAATATTCTGTCATCTTTTTAAACGTAATTTAACCAGAACTAACAGAATGCCCCGACATTAAATGTTTTTTATAGGCAGAATATAATAATATTCTAGAAGACAACAATGGATTGAGAAGGTTGAGAATGCTGCATGTTACCAAAACAATAAAAACAAAGCACAGTACTCATGTTATAAACGCTTCACATTTCTTTTTAGTAAAATAAACTTATAATTGAACTGGAAGCCTATAAGTACCCTTACCTATTCTATGACAGCATATAAATGAATTCTGATAATTCTGTGAAAAATGCAGAGCACAAAATTCGGCTTTATTCTTCGTCTAACCAAAGATTTGGTTTATTTTAAGTAAAAATTGCTCAGGGCATTTGTGTGAATGAGTGCTGGATAGGAATCCGTTTCATAAAACCCTCAGCACTACATTCATGCATTTTGAATTAAGTCATTTGGCATTGTTAGAGGTCATAAAGTAGAATTACCAAATTTATTCTTTTTGTATTCATCTCTCAATTAATGTCTGTAGTTTACTAATCTAACCATTAATTGCTGATACTTGAAACAAATGTATTCTTATTTAATAATTGCTGTATTTATTGACCATGTCACAGTTTTGGTACGACCTTGGTTCAATACAAATATAAACGCTAGACAGGGCATGAATCAATCATACAATCACCTCACTTAATTGCTTTTGCAAAGTGTATATAATGAAGGTGTATAACTACAAAATTGTAATATGTTTATATATTAGCAAATGTTAGTTTTTGTTTTATATAAATTAGTCAGTGAAACTATATATATATATATAGTTGGCTAAAAATATAAAAATTAAATGTAACTGGGTGTTTTACGATCTAATGCAATGTAAGCTTAATGATGAAGATATTGGTTCAAGGTTCCCCCGAGCCAAACCCTTGCTCTCAATTGCTCACACCATATTCAGTCACAAACTGTAAATCATTTCAATACAAGCTTTAAATCGTCCCAAAGGAACACTACTCAAGTGTAATTCAAAATACCTCTGTTAATATAAAAACCTTTTATTCGTTCAAATTAAAATGATGGAGTAGAATTCATGTAATGTAAAAATACTGATATTTATGTTTTATTATGATTTGGTCATTATTAACCTCATTTAGGTTAGTGATGCTTCATGTGCACTAGAACAATAATCAAGGTTCATAAAGTATTTATGGTCTGTTCAAAATGGCCATGTTGTGGTAAAACAGATGTACTTAGCTAGTGCACATGTATCTGGCTGCTTCTTTCCTATTTTATATGATCTCATAAAAGGAGAAAGCTAAAGTAAATGTTGAAAAGATAAATTAAATGGAACTAAAGGCTGTGACAAATATCTTGTTTTAAACATGCATATTGTACAGCTAAAATATTATATGAGACTTATGTGGTGAGATCAGGATTTAATCCTGGGTTTAATCCCCAGGTGGTGTGGTCCATTTCCTAATGGGAGGAGCGAAAGAAAACCCAATCCATTCAGTCAAACACACATTAACACACACCAGTGAACATAAACTGGGGAGCAGCAGTGAGCACATATGCCTGGAGTGGCGGGCAGCCCTAGCCATGGCGCCTGAGGAGCAGTTAGGGGTCACTTCATTTGATCTATCGATTCTGAATCAAACCTGCAACCTTCCTACCATAAACCCAATGTTGTACATGATTTTGTGTTTGGATTATCACTGTTGCTGACTAATGAGAAGAATTAAATTAAAAAAATTTTGTACAAAAAATATTGTATAAAATATTAGATTAAAGACAATTGACCATCTGCCAGATGGTCAATTCAACAGATTAAAATGATTTAAAATCAAAATGGCACCTTGGGAATTCACATATACAAAAACGTACAAAGATGTACAATGAATGTTAAAATTAAAGTTTGGTAGCATATTTATTTGATTGATTGGACTAAATAAATAGTATGGCACTTTATTCATTGGATAAAATTATATGTATACTAAGTATACTGAGATGTATATAAGTATAAAATATATAGTATTGTAAGAAATACAACTTGAAACATAAAGAGAAATTAACAGTATAATTTCCGGCTAGAAATATGAACAATACAGACAATTAGTTATGGTTGTATGTACTTGTTTACACATCTATATCATTGCTTCTCTTAAGTATTGTGTTAATTACTATTAATAAACTTATCAATGTAATGCAGTATTATTATTGTACTATAATACACAACTAACAAATTTGTACATGCAGACGTGAATTCCCCTTACTAGAGTTTTGGAGTTATCTTTTGGCTAAACCAAAAGCATATTAAAGTGGCATCTAACCGAGGTCTGTTTGTCCTATGAGAATCATGTCCAGTAATACATCGACAGAGAGCCAGAGAAACAACAAGACAGGTGTGTGGTCAAGCAAACGCAACAGCTGTACTGTTAAATTTACATTCAGAATATGTAGGAGAGCGGATAACTGAAACATCCCCCACTGAGCTGTGGTCACAACGTCACACCAAATGTGGCTTAGACAGAAAGAAATGGATATTAGCATCTGCCCTACAGACAGGGCAGGTGTCACGAACATTTGGTGAAACAAGGAATATTTTACATGTGAACATGAAAAAGAACCTCCTGCTCCATGGTTAAGTGAGATGCAGAAAGGCATTATATAACTCATAACTCGATCATCCAGTACTGTTTATATATATTAAATTATATGAATGTAAATAGAAAAAATAAGGTATTATGCTGTCTAAGCTTCTGTTTGGCTGCAATAGTTCACCATGGACTTTAATATCTATTTTTTATTATTGTACTGTACCACTATCATTATTATAGTATAATATCATTGTTTTAAATATTTAATAACTATTTAATCATATCTTATTTGTTCATTTATCTAATTTCATTTGTGCATATATCTGACCACTCATTCAGGGATTACTTTATTTTTATTTTAACTATAACATTGCTACTATTACTATTGTGTGGCTTGTTCTATTATTTTTATGAATGTACAATGCTATTGATGATTTAATAGGATTTTCTTTTCTGATCAATAAAGTATCTATTTTTCTGTCCGTCTATCTGTCTGTCTATCTGTCTAACAGGGCTGAGATTCAAATTTACGAGCGCTTGGGGCTTTATTTGAATTGATTTGAGTTGTTAAGCTTAGTAAAGGTTTAAGTGAAGATCATAGATTTGTTCTTTTTGCAACTAACAAAATCTCTTACATGTTTTGCCCTCGTTTATTAATAGGTAAATGATGATGATCTGCATGGGAAATTTATTAAAATCCAGGGTACTATGATTTTAATCTAGGAAACATGTACACATATTATTTGGTCTGTTTACTTTCATCAGCGTTCTGGCCCCCTGAGGGACAGAAAAACATTGATCTGGCTCTTTGGTTTTAAGGTTTGAGGACCCCTGCTTTAAAGGAATGACATTTAGATTCTTCTTCTCAAAGGGGGGCAGAAGAGTTGGCACAGAAAGACTAGTTTGAGTCAGTTTTGTTGACTGCAGGACAGGAGGACAGATGGTGTTTATCCGTTATTTTGTTGGCATCTCGGTATTCCACCCACCTCTTGCTTTCATTAAGATAGTGATCTAAGGTCAATAAATGGCTATTTATGTTTTATATAAATTCTTTGGAGATGTTAAACATTTACACCAAGCAAGATAAGCAATATATAGAACATTAAGTAAAAATACATTTTAGAGAATCTTTTTATTTGTACACTTATATGTACTTTTCTCAGATTTTGTTCTGGTTCTGATTTCTCTTTTCAAATATTCATTACTAAACAATAAATATAATTTCGGACTTTGTTCAGTGGTCACATTAATAGTAATAGTTATTACTACAGTAATAATTGTTTCAGTACCACAGGCTATATATTATTTTAGTTTGGCATTGAGTGTAATCTGACATTCCATGTCAGCTAAAGAATGCTCGTGTCAGTCTGAACTCACAAGAACGTCTTATTATAGAGCCCCGGGGAAGTGCCCCGACTGTCTTATGTTGCATGACAGGACAGAGGTCATGCTGGGTGCAGAAGTCCTTGGATTTAAACTCAGATAAAGCACCACTATAAATACTGGTCATTAAAGAAACAGCAATGCAGACAGTAAAACATAAACAGAAGTCCTTTCTTAGTGTCTACCTAAAAATAGCCGTTTTGTGCTATTTAAACACAGTGGGTGAGATTTATGCATCACGTAGTTAACATGCATCACTGCTGCAGCTACATTGATTACTCAGCTAAATGTGGACATGCCCTCTAGTGTGTATTGGCTTGTTGCATTTTTAATAGGCAGTGAGTTTAGGCAGGCAAAACTGCATTTAACACACACTGCACCTACATTGTGTATGTTAAAAGACTTTTTTTCACCTGAACTTTGGGGCATGCTGCCTTGCAAATTCTCTGTCATAAACATTGGGTCTATCTTGTCCAGTATTGTGAGAGGAGCAGGTGGTAGGTAGAGAAAGGTAGCAAGACAGTAAGGAAGACGGGTGAGGAGGGTAAGTAGAGGAAGGTAGGTAGGTTGGTTTGAGAGAGAGGCCGGTTGGTCAGTCGTAGATTGGTAGATATGTAGAGTGTTAGAGTTATATGTGTTATATAGAGTTATATAGTGTTATATGTAGAGTGTGTAGAGTGTAATGATAGGTAGGTAAGAGATATAAGTAAAAGATAACAGTGGATGGATGGATATATGGATGGATGGATATATACTTTAATGATCCCAAGGGAAATTGTTAGCCTACAGTAGATGAACAAGCAAAAGAGCTAATACAAATGCAAAGTAAGCAGGGTGTAGTGACTACATTGTTTGCAAAAGGAATGTGCTAATTGTGCATCTAGCATAATAAATGTAACATCAATCAATGTGTTAATCAACCTGTAATGGGTAGATGTTGAGAGTGGCGTGTGTAGTGAGCTACTTGGTGGACGTAATATACACTTTATCAAAGTCATCAAGAGTATCTGTGGTAGTGATGGGGGTGATATATTAAGATCAGTTTTCCCCCCCTCCAGCCTGGTCGTGCTATTTATAGTCAAGCTTAAATTCGAACAACCTGCACCCTGAGACAGAGAGATAGACTGTGCGTGTCAGGAAGAGAATGGAAGCAGGAAAATAAAGACTGGAAATAAAAAGTAAGTGTTTATTTGAACGGAGAGGTCTGTCAATTATGGAGTGGCTATTGCTATGGATTTCCTATAGACTTGTGGGGAAAAGGATCCCCCAGAGGAACCAAAAGCTAACTTGGTCTCGAGCAAAGCTACCTTCCATATTGTCTGCACAGAAGAGCTTTTATTTGTTTTTAAGTCAAGTGTGGATTGATTTCTTCCTTTTGTCAAGTGTAAATAATGGTGCATGATAAGACCATAATTTACCTGTTCGATCAATTAGTGACACACACACACACACACACACACACACACACACACACACACACACACACACACACACACACACACACACACA
>JAOUQU010412421.1:0-11349 GCA_028566735.1 Ammoglanis amapaensis
TGTGTGTGTGTGTGTGTGTGTGTGTGTGTGTGTGTGTGTGTGTGTGTGTGTGTGTGTGTGTGTGTGTGTGTACGTGCATGTGTGTGCAGTCCACAGGTGTTTGATGGCTCTTTTGATGCCTCTCAGAGTGACAGATCGGTGTTCACACCCACACACTGTCTGAACGCCAGAGAGAGGGCGATGGAGGGACTACGAACAAGCGTGAGGGAAAGAGAGTGTGGCTTAATGAAAGGAACTGGCAGACAAAAGTTGGCCAAGCAAGCCTGGTCGTTAAATGAAGTGTCATTCATTCTCACTCCCCCTGCAAATGCAGCATAGTAATTAAGCCAAATAAATGCACAGAGAGGGACGTGCTTTTAAACAAGCATGTGCAGAACACTCTCTCCAGGGAGGCTCAGTTTCTTTTACACACAGACATAAACAGACATACAGTGATTTTTCATGGGTTGTACTTTCATACAGGGATGACTACCTAGGAACGACGCCATTCCCCAGAGGAAGGGCCGAGACAGCTCTGCCAGTGTGGGGCACAATTCCTGAACCATTGCCAATTGATAATTTCTTTTCTCTGTCAGCTAGCCCTGTAATTATAGCGCCAGGCATTTACATGCTTTTCATTTTAGCTCTGGGTGAATATTGCATCTGTCAGCATTTTAGTGCATTGTTCTGATGTGTCCATCTGCCATCGTACCATGCACATCACTTAACTTGCTTGTTCCAAGCCTAAATTTCACAAGGCTATAAAGCAACAAACTAGTTTCGGAGAATTCACGGAGCTCCACAATGCATTGTTATTGAATACATCCATGCCATATACTTGTCATATAGCCTGTCATATAGTAGACTGTGATACACAAAAGGTTATTTTTATAGTAGAACCGTTCAAGTGGCCGGCCTGAGTGAAGTTGGCATGTTCTTTCCATATCTGTGTAGGCTTTCTCTGGGAGCTCCGGTTTCCTTGCAGGCGAGGTGAAACTGTCCGTGACATAAACTTGGGAGCTAATAAATCTTGTATAACAAGGAACTACCGTTGACTTGAAAGTAACCAAAGTGTGAAAACATGCCAAACAGTTATAGTAATTATATTCTCTGTATTCTACTGTTTTGCTGACGGTTACATCTGTAAACTATTACGGATTCAATTCTTTTTTTATATTTAAGAAAAATATGTCAGTGGGTTTGTCCAGTTTTATTTAATAGACACAGATTCATATAGAAATTATTAAATCCGAAGGCAGATATTGACTGGGAATGTACCTAAAATTCTAGGGTCACTCAAAATGTAGGTTTTTATTTTGTTGTGACCAGACATTAATCACTGTTTAGTAAAGACCTGCTTAGAATTTGATCAAAAGAAAATAAAATACAATATAAGAGAATATTATCTGGTCTGATTTGAGGTAAACTGAACTATTTGGCCAAGACACTAAGTAATAAAATACTTTCTATTCAAATGAGCCTGCAAAATGCATTGTCTTGATCTTACCTGCTTAATAGTACTGGCAGTACTCGCTTCGATCACATGAAACCAGTGCCCCCTGCAGGTAGCACAATGTCTAAGCAGCACTATGTCTCCTATAACTCCTACTGAGGAGGAAGTGTTTTAAAACAAACAAACAAACAAAAACCCAATCGTGTCTCTTAGCCCTGAAGAGCCAGCATGTGAGGAGGAGTTTAAAGCGCTAGTAAAACAACCTCATAATTACTTGCTGCTGGGTAATTACCAGGGCCTCCCATCTCATTACCTAGCCGAACGGCACCCTAGAATGTATTGGAATAGGTGACAGTGAAAAAGACTGCAAAAATCTAAACCATCCAAAAAAGATGCCCTGTTAACCATATCCTAATGGTTAGGGTACCTTAGTAATCCAATGGATGCCATTTCAGATCGTACCTATATGCTAGGTTGCTGCTTTTGGGTCTGGGAGCATAGACAGTGACCCGTATGGCTCGTACTGTTTACTGTAACTAATGTATGTTGCTTTGGATAAAGGTGTCTGCTAAATAATAAAAATCTGAACACACACACACACACACACACACACACACACACACACACACACACACACACACAAAGAGAAATAATGTTTCTGATTTATTCTACCTACATCGTTGTGAGCCATTGAAGGCCATGGTTTAGTCTGTCAATCTTTCATACTGTAGATACCTATGTTATTAAGTATTAAAATCCAGGTACAATATTAATTTAGTTCATTATTAAGTCTTTAATTTAATTAAAAACAAATCTTTTTTTCAAATTGTATCATTATTATATTTATCTTTCTGCATTTACAGTTAGATACCCATAGTGAGGTATACATGTGTTTTTCTTTGTTATAGCCTTATGAAATCTATTTATTTTTGATATTAAGATTTTATGAACAGCTTATGTCTGATTAGTTTTCCGCTGGCCTTTTTTGCCATCATGCTGATTGCTCTGTCTCATAAGTTATGCATAAACCCTTCACGGCTGAGCTGTGTTCAATGGTTTAATTAATAGGTATCAGCACCTTCTCAGCTGAATTATCCAAGCTTGTCTGGGGGGCAGAGAAATAATGTGGGTGTACACCTACTGTATGTGTCGTGTTGGAGATTAGATTTCAGACTGGACTGTGGGTGCAGTGTGGCAAGAAATGCTGCATCTGTCTCTGAATTTCAATATAAATCATTACAAAAACACTTTCTGGAGGATGTCTTCAAGTTTGTGTGCCTATGCATGTGCATATCTTATATTGTATTTGTAATGCCACGGTTGTGAGTAGGGATAGTTTCAAGGGAAGATTGTCTGCTACTGGGGAGTTGACCATGCACCTACAGATATGTTGGAATATCCAAAGAAAGAGTTTAGTTGTACTGTACATATGTATGTGTAATGATGAATAACGACAGGTCTATTCTGTTTTTATAGTATGTAGCAGCAATGGCTTCTGGGTTGTTTGTTACAGCAAAAAAAAAAAAACAACTTCGACCCACTTTACAGTACATTGAAGAACTTAAGTATATTACTAATTACATTAATGTATTACTGATTAAATTATCTAATTCTAAAAATGCATGGTTACTACAGATATAGCTGAAATGTGGTGCAATTTTTCTACATTCCAGTCCTGTTTAAAAAACTTTTACTACACCCTTCTTAACATTCTATTCCATTCTCCAGTACCTTTGTCAACATCATCTATGTTTTTAAGTTTCTCTTTTAGTTAGTCAGGATGTAATATAGAACCCTCTGGAGGGTTGGTTGTGTTGCGCCTCAGCAGGATTTGTCTGTATGTTCTGTGGCCAGAGGTCTGTTTCTAGAAGGCTCTGAGGTTAGACTGGCATGTCCAGAACACACTCAGGAGAAATTAAACACTTCCACATCCTCTCATCGCATTGCTGAGTGGGAAGCAACTTTTTTTGTGATTTTTTAGGCACTGTCTTTGGACATTGACAACACCTTTTTTTATAAAGATTTAACAATATGCATACTTACAATGTTCTCAAAGCATTTATTTATTATCTGTTTTATCTTTCAGTTTTATCGATTCATTAAATGAAAGAAAGGAAACTCCCTAAAAACATCACAAGTTTTTTTTATTAAGAATGCACACACACTAGGTCGATCTTTCCGATCTTACTGTGTGTCTTTGGACTAGAGCTTCCAGAAAAAACTAATGAAAACAAGGGCAGAATTTGTAAACTTTAAACAGAGAAGACCTGGATCGCACCACCAGGAAATTGAGCCCAGCACTTCTTGCTGTTAGGAGCCAGTGCTACCCAAATCTGCCACCTTTCTACCCTTTTTGATTAAATCGTTTGATTACATTATTTATTGATGTGTGAGTGTATGCAGTACAATTTCAAAATGACTACAGCTTTTGTATTTTACATACATTTAATAACATATCTGAGATATTAAAAAAGACACCTATAAAAACGAATGTGAAATGTCGGGGTATTGTCTAAGAGAAAAACAATCCAGTTAGATTGTGCTGTTAAATATTGCTAAGAGAAAAGAGCCATACTTTAAAAACTGCTGAAACATTGATAATAAAGATTTCCATGTGCAATGAAATGTTTAATTGTCTGTGGATAGACTGAGAATGTTTTAACAGCTTCAAGAAAATACTTGAAGTTGTATATTTGCATTGATCACAAGTTAAATGCAAGCATGACATTAGTGTGTATCAGTTATTATATAAAATTTTATATATAATTTTAGCTGTAACAGTATAAAGATAAATACATAAATAACTGGACTGTTTAATACATTGCTTGATATTTATAAAAGGAGCAGCAACCATCCTAATGACAAAATATATCTTACATTTCAAAATATATGATTTAATCTCAATCTCGAGATGTCAATGTCGAGAAATAATTTTTTCAATTTAGATCCACATTAGAACTATCAGTGAAGATTTTTTTCAGAACAGTGTGAGCTTTAATTAATATATATTATTTACAATAATCATTAAATCTGGCAGAACAGTGATGCTTGATGTAAAATGTGTTCCCCAGAGTATAAATATTTCAGAACTACACAAATACAAAGCAACCGAGTGTTGTGCTTTTGCAAGTGACTGCATCATATGTGCTAAAGATTTAGCTATATTGACGTTATGTCAGTTAATAATGCAATAATTAATAATGTAACAATAAATTATTCTCAGAGAGAGTAACTTTAGGACAACAGGTATTAATTTCCAGGCTGTTTATCACAATTAAAAGTATACAATGAACAGTACAATAACTGAAACTGTAAACAACATGTCCCAGCATGCAGTACATTTCTACCAAAACAATAAAAGTGTTAATAACTTAATAAAACAAATATTTAACTAATGATATTCACCACTAATTGTGTATATTATATATACACAGGCAGGTGTGGGCCGTCTCCCCTACATCTGTGCTTCCTGTCTGTCTCTGTTTAATATTGCAGATAAAACAATGTGAAATATAAAATGTATATTTAAATCAGTGTTGATTTAACACACATGTTTTTATATATATACTCATACTTACATTTTCCCATCATGGCACTGTTTTTATTATTAGATGAGGTCATTGTGAAACTAAATAATGCTCTGGCCCAAATCAACATTCATTTTGAAAAACTATCCAAAATTCCCTCAAGGTCCAATTTCTTGTTTATTTCTATAACTATGAGAATATACCCCCCTTAAGAATGATGTACATGTCCAAACAGATGTAAGAGCACTGTGCTGCTGGTAAAAAAAGTAGAGTAATGTCTCTTTAAACTGTGATTCTTTGTTAGGTATCTCTTAGCAAAGTGAGATTAGTTTTTGCCTCAGTCATTGCTCTATCTTTTACAAAATATGTCTTTTGGTTTAAGCAGAATGGTTTCTACCCTACTGATTGTTTCCTATTTATTTTTATTAAGAGGCAAATGACCCTGAGGGTGACTACATCCGTTCATCCGGCTTTTCTTAGCTGTCAGTAAAAATGCCCTCATATCTTTACATCTAGCTCTGCTGCTATAGCTCTGCGGCTATAGAACCAAAAACTTGGGGTTCATTATATGTGGGTAATTCTTACAGGACAGTGCCTCTTACAACGACTTACAGTGACTAACAATGAACCATTGTTCGATACAACATCTTTTTTTCTGTGCCAGATTAAATGCTGGAAAATATCCAAACTGTAATGCATCCAAAAATAATTTAACAGTAAAACAGTACCATTCAATGAAACTTGACTATGTGAATACTTTCGGTTGCTACTATTAGTGGTTGCCATAGTGGACCCATGGTAAACATTAATGATTTGGCATAGGTTTTTTGTACACATGATGTCTTATTTGATGAAATGATACACAAGGTTCATCACACAAATATAAATCATCATTTGTCTGATAAAATACTGGGTGTGTGAGCATAATTTTTTAGGTGATGCAAAAGAACCATTTGAAGTTTGACTGTTGGATATAAATTTGTGTGATGTACTTTGTATCATGTAACTACAGTGTTACTTGCCATTCGGTGGGGTTCAGTTTCGTGATACTGAGAAGCTGGGTGTATTTCATTCATGTGTAACAAACTTGTTTCAAAATTCTTAAATAATTGTGAGGTAATGGCAAACTTCTTACTAAAATGTTCATGTCTACTGTTCAGACTGGAAACTGGAACTGTTACAAACCTGTCCAGACAAGTATCTGAGTTTGCCAAGCACACACACAATGCAGGACTGACAAAAGAAACAAAAACATTCTCAAGTATCACTGTATAAGCTAATGTAAAAGAAAATGCATGTTAGGTGTCTCAAAGTCTCCAAAACTACCATCAGACACCACTTCTGTGGCAAAAAAGAACATGTTTCCCACTGTTAAGCATAAAGTAGGTTTTGTGATGTTCTGGGACATTTTACACCAAAATCTCTCTGCTCCTGCCAAGAAAGCACAGGTTACTTTACACAAAAAATATTTTGGACATAACAATCACAGCCTCAATATACCATTCATATTTTTATTATTTGCACTTTATTTTTAACCACACAAATGGTATTGATTGATTGGTGTGGTTGTTATTTTTTGAATGCAGATGTTGTAAATGTAAAATAAATAACTGTTGTAAATGTGGTTCAAATTAGACTTCTTAATTAGAAAATGAATTAAGTGTAATGTTTTTATTTGTTTTTCTACTTGGGTCTCTACGGCTCCTATAAACACTCCAAGTAAAAACAAACCATCAATCGATTTTTATAAAATCAATAAAATTATTTCGGTGTCAGCATTAATGAGGTGTTTGGATTTTGCTTTGTGGCATCACAACAGCAGAATTTGCATCACTTACTTGATAAATAATCTCTTAACCGTTAATTTTTTAACAAAACAATTACAACCCCTAACTTAAGCATCATAGAGAGAGAGGGTATTAGAGGCAGGGCTGAAATTTGTAAAGGAGAATCATAATGTCAGGCACAGGTTTAAAGACACTGTAGGTTTAAGTCCAAATTTGAATTTGGCTCAACATCTGGTCATTTCTGATCTGCAGAAGTTTACAAGCCATAGTGTTTTGCCCCCACTGTAAAATTATTTGATAATAAAGGTTGGATTTTGGATTTATTAGATAAGCAAAGTGAAAGGTTAATCTGGTTAACAAGGTGGATCAGTGTGTTGCAGGATTGTCCAAGGAACATTTCCAAGTCCATCTTTTGTGAAGTTAATTTGTGTTGGTTCTTGACAAATAGTAACACAGTTGGGGCCCAGACTTATTAGTTCTGGCAATATCAGGGATTGGCACCAAATAAAGATGTTTGTTTGTTTTATGTATTGAATGTGTATATTTAGTATAGAGGTTAAGATTAGGGTTACGGGTTAAGGTTAAGTTGCCATTCTATACATTTTGTGACATCTCTCAAAGCTTTTCTCTCTTCTCTGGGTCTTCCTACTATGTGTGCAGTGTATGAAACATTATCAGAAGCCAGGATACAGTGGGAAAATTAGCCTCATAAATAAATAAAGACGATCTTAGTAGAAAACGTGCTTCCTTGTTCTCTGATTATTTTTTCAGCATGACAATGAAACAAACGTGAGTAGAACGTCACTAGACTAGGGTCATGTTAAGACCTGGAGAGCTTGATCCTCAAACCTCAACAGTACGAAAACACACTCTGGAATGTGTTCAACAGAAAGCTAGATGACCATAAGATATCAAAAGTAGTTGAGCCGCTTCATTTTGCTGCTGGAGTGACATAAAATCACAGCAACAGCAATGTGGAAGAATGCGAAAAGATTGCTTGTTAATATGCAATGCTTTTTATATATATGACATTTCTTATTGGAGGAATATCAAAAGCAAACTAAACAAAAACATTTAAACCGCATGTAAGTGAAACATCCATGTTGTACCCAGGTGGGTTCCGCTTTCCTGAATGGCACGGAACCAAACTACACCACATACTTCATTTACTGAACGCAGCACTGGGGAGGAATGTGGAGGGGTAAGACAGGGCCAAATACGGGTCAGAGCTTGGCACGTGGTTAGAAGTGCACCATTGTTCAAACTTAAATAAACAAGTAGCTCCCAAAACAAGCTGAAACGCTGCTCTGCCTTTCAACTCACTAAATAGCCAGTTGTATCAGACATTGAGGAGCCCTAAATCATATAGCACACAAAATGACAAACATACAGTTTGGTAGAAAATGACAAAAATCTGCAACATGTACAAATGTGTATTTTATAGAATATGTCTATGGCAGAGATGAGATGACCAGTTTGTGCCAACTTATCTTACAAAAAGCACTGACAAATAGGAAAACAACTCTGAATGGAAGGTAATATTGATGTTATAAAGCAGATCAGAATAGTTCAGATCATACCACAGCTTGCAGATGAATAACTGGGTGGTCTCCTGGCTTAATATGACCTTGTCGAAGTTTAAACTTACAATTTCTGGTTAGAAGGGTAAATGATTAGCTTTTGTGTTACTTAATAGCCCCATTTTTAGATTTAACATGGTCTTGGGAGAAACAGAAAAACACAGAGCTAAATAATAAAATCTGCCCGGTTGAACAGTGTTTTGCTTAAAGCTTATATCCAGACTGATGATGGCCAAGACAAATACTGTACGCTCTGGCACATTTTGCGTCTGTGCATTTGTGTTAAATTATTTATATATTCCACACTTTGCAGACTACCTTTTCTAATGACGTGGCCAAGACAACTTCTTAAAAAGAATGTCTTGTTCATTGAGTTCAAACAGCAATCACTTACTTGAACTCTAAAAACACTGCAGCTTCCAGCTGTCAGATCTGCTGCCAGAGTGCCATGAGTGAACCTGGTTCAAGGCAAATGTACAGAAAAAGAAAACAAAATACACACGTTGAGTAAATGAACAGAAACGAAAATAACTGATGTCATACTGAGACAGAGAGGGGTATTGAGACAGCGTTTATACAGTACATCACACTATTCTTTTAAACAAACATAACTACTTTCACAAATGAACAACATATAAAATAATTAGGTTGCAGGGCAGATCAAGCCCACAATTTTTTTAACTGTCATTCGAATTTATAGCTAAAGTGAAGATTTAATCAACCAAAAAGGATCTGTAGATTTTAGTTTTGTTCTGGTGGTGGTTAAATAAATATTACAATCAGTGTACTGGGGGAAAATGTTCATATTCCATACATAAACACATTCGGCTTTCCTACTAAGCTCAAATTTCTCAGCAATTCTTAGACACACCCTCTTAAATAATCCATAAGCATTACAATGTGCAGAAATTAAGTATAAAACACAGAAAAATGTAAGAACAAAATGATTTTACATGCATGACCATGCCCATCACTCATGTAAACACAGAGACACGCACTGACTAGCACATAATTACTTAATGATACTTTACTTGATTTTAAACAATCAAAGCAGACATTCAGATTTTACTGACAAAGCAGTGTCTGCTCCGCTTGTTTCAGGTTCGAGATGTATAGACAAGCATTTCGGTACATGTTCACTAGCCGATACATGTCTGTTAACATGACTTTGTAAAACTGTTACATGGGGGTCTTATAAATCAATTACTAGAGTTTCAGATTCCAGATTCCAATTACTAAATTATAATGTTATACATAATCTAAAATTTATTAGATTTATATAATCCATATATAACTGTTAAGTTATAATGTGTGGTCTTTTTAAAATTGCAAACGCGTTTTCTAAAAATATTTGCTGTTAGGACACATACAAAGACTTAAAAATGAGGGTATAAATATACTCTTATTTAGCTTCAAAATTCATTATTAATGATTATAAATGATCACAGATAGTGATGACTTTTCTGTGACCATGTATGAGTGTGACTAGTTTTAAAATACTATTAAAAAGCATATTGAAGTGAAGTGAAATATTTGACATATCTGTACCAACAATTTATCACCATCATTTTTCTTTTTCATATTTTATTGTGTTCAGGGTTGCTGAGGGGGTGGGTGGTTCAGGTTCCAAGAAGCAGTAAAATATATAATAAAATAATGGAACACAATTCTAATGTTAAATATGTAGGTTCTGCATTCATTGGAATATTATTGAAAAAGGTTATGGTTTTTCTTTTAAATAGTGGCAATTGTTTGTATAATATGGTTTTGTGAACCTATTTGTTAGCTTACAAATGACTTTTTTTTTTTACATTTTGAGTAGATTGTGGCATAGTACTATTAAATGTCAATCCTTTTGTTCATTGTTAGGCAGTATGTATGTGGATGGCTTTATATGTTGGGCACCACATTTTAGAACCCTTGTTTATCAGGGCTCAGATTATATAGGATTTTGTTATAAATTGGTATGGGTAAATCTCTCTGAAATGTATAATGTATAGTCAAGTCAAGTCAACTTTATTTCTATAGCGCTTTTTCCAATAGATATTGTCGTAAAGCGACTTTACAAAATGCTAGTCGAATAAAATATTATTGTAGTAACAATATACAGATTTGTATTCTAAGTAGTGAACTAGGGGATACTTTAATTGTTTGCAAGGAATATGTTATTAATGTGTTTTTAGTCACACTATATAATATATAGTAACTATAACTAGACACTTCTGTACATTCTGTACTCCAGCTTTTTAAAATAGTCCACCACTGTTGAGATCTGGTTTAGAACCACTGACTAATCAAACACAATTGGCAGTGAACAAACAAAGACCAGATAGAGTATCTTCTTATTGACAAAATCAAAACCTGGAGTATATTGTGTTTCTTGATGCCTTTATACATGAGAGAAGCTGTGTGCATGGTAGCCTTTCTCAGCCAGCACAAAATGTTGTGTATTAGCTGTCGGTTGATGGTTAATACTTTAAATTGAATTAAACTAAATAATTACTGAAATCAACAGTGTTCTGCATATACCTTAATTTCCCTTAAAGAACCTCCTAAAGAGGTCGATAAATTTCTATATGAATTTCTAACTATCTAGACATATCAACAATAGTATTTTGAAGAAACACAATATTAGGGGTTAATCTGTATTATTTTAATTATAATATAATGATTGAAACTTAGTTTAATGCAAAATTACAAGCTGTTATAAAATTCCCTAAAGAATTCTTTTAACTAATATCTTTGCCAAGGGCTTTGTCTTTGCCAAAATAAGAGAATGATTCTACTGTATGTGTGCATTTCTGCAAATTGATGAACAGATTTAATACTGTATTTAAAGTAATTGAACAACTGCTTATTTTACTTTGTGTATTATTATTATTTCTAATTTACAATTTCCACAATTCTTTTCAACTATGGGCATGAATTTAAATAGAAGCTTGTCAAAGATGGTGTGTGTGTGTGTGTGTGTGTGTGTGTGTGTGTGTGTGTGTGTGTGTGTGTGTGTGTGTGTGTGTGTGTGT
>JAOUQU010412431.1:0-11349 GCA_028566735.1 Ammoglanis amapaensis
AGTCTATTTTACTGTGATCTCATGAAAGTGTAGAAATTTAGGAGCAATGGCACTTTCCATAACTCAAACTATTTGTTGACACCATATATACCCTCAAAAACTAATATCTTAATAACTTACGTTTTAATACCTTACCATTATCTTTGAACATCTGAGTCCAAGTCTGTCTTACAGGTCTACAGGTCTATCCTTGATGCTATCGCGGCCGACCTTCATGTCTCCTTCTCCCACCTGGATAATAAAGTGTCCTACATTAGGAAACTCTTTATTAATTACAGTTCAGACTTTAACATGGTCATCCCTAAAAAAACATCATCTCTCTGACTACATCCCAATCTCTGACTCTCTCTTGAACCTCCTGTCTAGCAGGCCTCCGTCTATCTGGATTGGAAACAAGACCTTAGCCAGCATTACTACCAATATTAGTACCCCAACAGGGCTGTATCTTCAGCCCTATCTTCTCCCTATCCCTGTTCATCTACGACTGTGCCGCCTCCAACCCCAGCAACATCTTCTTGAAGTTTGCTGACAACACCGCTGTGATAGGTTGTATCACTGGCAAAGATGAGGCCGTCTACATGAGGGAGGTGAATAGTCTGGTGACATAGTGTGTAGACAACAACCAAAGCCTGAACAAAGACAAGACCAAGGAGTGATAGTGAGGGTAGATCTTATCAGTCACAGTTTATCCGAGACTTTGAGGTGGATAGGGTGACCAATTTAGTGGGTACTTAGGGGTCCATATCAGTGAGGACCTCAACTCGACACTGAACACAACACAGGTGTTGAAAAGGGTTTGGCATGTCACCCAAAATCCTCAGCAACTGTCACCGCTGCATTATGTAGTCCATCCTGACCAGCTGTCTCTCTGTGTGGTACGGCACTGCAACTGTGAAGGATCGCAAACGCCTGCAGAGTGTGGTAAAGACTGCCACAAAAATCACTGGGATTGCACAATCCTCTCAGCAAAGCATGCACTTTCACAGAGTCCACAGGAGAGCTGCCTCCAACATCAAACATCCCAGTCACTCCCAACACAGACTATTCACACTTCCACCATCAGGCTGGAGGTATCGAAGTGTGAAATGCAAGACAACTAGACTAAAGAACTCTTTTTCTCCCACGTCCATTAGACTATTAAACAGCTGAGCTGATGACCCCCCTCATAGACACATAAATAATTGCACTTTTACTATTACTACAACTACAGTATTAACATGTATACCCCAAGCTGCACATGTATGTTTACACTATCGTCATGTACATTCTACACATGTAACTTTACTTGTCTGGTTGCAATATATCTGAAGATTTGTACAATCACTTATTTATGGAAGAGGTACCAAACAGATCATGGTTGTGGAGTGATGATGATGCTTAAGAGGTTCTTTTATTAATAAAAGCTTATACACAAATGATTTGTCAGCACTTATCGCATATTTTACATGATCTAACCCAATACATTACATGTTAACATTGTTTTGTTTTTCTTCTTTGAAAATGAACATGGTTTCATACACTGTTTGGGTAATACATATAATTCTACACTGAACCAACAACCTTAAAGAGATTTTAATTGAAAGATACTCTTACCTTTGTAGAAAGGATTTTACATCATATTTACCGTATGCCGCCTACATGCACAATTTGCTGTTGTTCGTAAGAGATCAAGATTCCTCGAAGCTGATGTGATTACTGATCCTGCTGGCTGATGATGGAATCTGAATAGAGTAAACGGATATTGTGTTGAAAATTGCTGTCTGGATCTTCTCTTATTGAGTGGCTTTCTTCCATATACGTACTTTACATAAACATGCAAACATGGTGTTGACAATGTTTGAAAAAGGAGTAAGCAGGTGATTGGGCAATGTATTATACCCAGCCTTTCATACTAAGCTCCACACCCACTGCAACCTTAATTAGAATGAACCACCTGATGAAGCTTTATATAAATAGCTTAATAAAGTGGCTGATCAAACTCACAAATCAAATTATACTTTACATTTTCATAGCATGTATTTCATTAGTTTGAATAAAATACTTAAACCACAGAATTAAACATGTCTGAGTGGGCTTAGTATCATTTTGACTAGACAAGACATTAATATAATGCAGAGGGACGTTGTGTGGGGAAAAAACTTAATGAAATAACATTAACCTTGAGCTCTGAATGGTTTTTAATAATTAAATATTACTACTATTTTTTTTGGTTATTTCATTACTACTTTGTCCTGGTTAAGATCACAATTGGTAACCATCGGATGCAATGCAGTAACATCAAACAAACTGGATGCTAGTCCATTACAGATTCTCAACCTTTCCATCCTTACAGATTTACTTAAACAAAAACTCTTGTAATATATACTGGTGAATTATTATTAAATAGCTAGGTTTAGGTTTTAGAAAATTCATGATTTAATGCCAGGATATTTTTTGGCTTATTTATTTTAAGTTACTACCTTGGACAAATCACAAATATGGGTCCAAGTTATAAAGTAGAAGAATTTTACATCACTAACCAATAGAAGCATCCAAATTCAGCAAATATTTATGCTATTTATTTTTTACTAGAAATGTGTGTATCACAGTTGGCAAATAACTGCTAGTTTGCAATTTAATACTTAAATTAATAAAATATCATTTTGGACAAATGAATGAGGGCAGATTTATAGCATGAATTCGAATCATAGGAATTATTTAAGTCTGGGTTTCAAAAATAAATCAGTGTCTGGTTTGCTAGGAACTCAGTACCTAGATGACATTGCGACATCATCCCTGACGTGACTTTGTAAAAAAAAATGTTGTGAAGGACAGATTATGCATGTAAATATATACTGAAACTCTAAATAACAAAGTTTTCAAATATATATTTGAAATATTTTAGAATTAGCAGGCCATCTGACAACATGACTGGGTATAAAAGGATGATCCTATGAAGGCCTTGTCTTTTCCAGCATGCCAAAAGACAGAAGGGTGGCATGCCAAAAGACAGTTCTGTCACCTCACAGCAAGTAGTCCTTGGTTCGCTACATTGTAGTGCCAGGTCCAAGTTTGTGAGGATTATCTGGATGGGGTATTGAATTGCTGAATGTAAAGGAAAAAGACAATTGAAATATCATGCCAAAACATCAGATGCCAATGGTTATGGTCTAATTGTGGATAGTTTATAGATTGACACATACTACTGTAAAAATACAGCAAATCTGGTGAACAATTAGCTTTAGCAGCTAACATAACTACATCACAATGTAGATACCAAATAACTCAGGCACTTGCTTGCTGGGCGGCCAAGTTATTTAACTTTTGCATTTTAGAAGGATTTATTGCTAGATTTCTTAACCACACAGGACGAATGCATGTTATACTTTTCCTCTCCCAAAATGCCACTGTCATTCACACCTGTATGGGCTCTCAGCTAGTGAGCATTTTGAATCTCAAAAGTAAAGCTAACCAAATAGACTGCTGGACAACTCATGGGCCTCAAAATTACATTTAAATTCGCTTGACCTTTGAGCCATTAGACAACATTGCATAAAAAGCTGTCAGGTCACCTGGAGCTCATTTTGCAGACTTCACAGCAGAGTAGGTATCTAAGCATAGAGTAAGTCTGCTGGAGTTTCCTGTCTGCAGTCCATATCTGTCTCTTACTTAAAGTGTATGATTCTTCAGAGAATCAGAAAATGCTCAGTGGTTAAATATAACTACCAAACATTACAAAACACAACAATGATCAGCCATCATCAATGGATAATAATTATAACACTAAGAGGACCAACATTTAACTATTAAAACAGAAGTGTAAAATGCAGGGCAACCAGATTAAAGAATCCTTTCTTTCCCATGGCCCCCAACACAGACACTGTCACATCACAACATGAATAATTGCACTGTCATTGTACTTAAATGTTTCCCTATTTACCTATCTGCATACCACTACACATACAGTACACACATGTGTGTTTACACTATTGTCATTTACATTCTGCATGTGCTACTTTACTTGTCTGGTTGCAATTTATCTGCACATTTTATACTATGGACTGCTGTAATATAGCTAATGTAGCTGCAATACTGCACAATGTACATATTATATATTTCTTTATATATATTTATTTATTTCATTTCTTACTTTAATTTGACTTTTATTATCATCTACTTAAAATTTTAACATCCAGTGTTGACAGGAAAGTACGGATTTGATTGGAGCGACAAACATGACAATAAAGCTTTACATATTAAATCTATGTAATCACAGTTTGTGTTTTCAGATTTTTGGGGTTTGTTTTTCGATTTTTTTAGTCACCGTTGGTCATTTATCCAATCAGGGTTGTTTATCAAGTGTGGTGTAGGTGCAAGGAACACATAAACACAAAGTATGGGATGCCAATTCAACTCAGATCAGACATTAAATACAGACATGCACATTTACCATTATAAAAATCCAATAAACCAGGATGGGTTTTTTTTGGATTGTGGTAGGAAACCAAGGCTCTTAAAAGAAAATCCATCTGGATACAATAAAAACACGCAGCAACAATTTTTATATACTTACAGTTATGGACATTTTCATATTTTCAATTTTCCTTGGACTGTGAGAGGAAACCGGAGCATCCCAAGTAAACCATTGCAGGCAGTGGGAGACCATGCAAACCAGATATATATATATATATATATATATATGCATATTTTTTTTACAAAACAGATGGTAGTTGATGACAGATGACAAAGAAGCAGTCAGGTGTGTGGCAGATGTGACTTCAGGGAACAAACACTAGTGAATATAGTCTTTCATAGACAGTGATGGAGAAATGGTCGAGCTCAGCGGTTGGTTTTCAGAAAGACTTCAAACAGTTTCCTGGGTCTGATTCTGATTGCTGGACTGTCTATTTCACACAAAGAAAAGTGTGGATCTGATTGACAGCAAAAAAAATTCTACTAACAAATTCAGAATCCCGAAGCAGTGCCTTATAGTTATCGCTCTTTTGATTAATGTTTATGTAGCATAATGTTTTGTTTTGATGGTCAATTAGACTCTCACAAAAATGTTCACATTTTTTACCTGCAGCTCTAGTATCCACTTGCCACTGATCCACCTGCCATAAATATGGTACCAAGCCCACCTGCTGTGCCATTAATCTGCACTTCAAGGACAGTCTCAGTTCCTTGTTACACATTTATATGATACATCCAGCTGTTGTCTTTTCAAAGCCAACAGTGTGATCCTACTCATCTATTAGCCCTCACATTTACTAGATTTTTATGTTGTGTGTGCATTTCTTTATATCAAGACTGATATATGAGTGTAAAGTAGTTGGTGCTTCTATTGTCTTTTGACAACATACGATGGATGGATGGGTGAATGGGTGAGTAAATGGATGGGTGTATGTATGGATAGATGGATGGATGACTTTATCCCAAAAGGAAATTTGTAGTTTTTAGCAAAATAAACATGGATCTGTTGAGCTGGCTTCCATAGTAATTTTCTTAAAGAAAAGAAAATCACTCTGGGCTTACTTTTGGTGACATAATAGTTATATCTGAGTAAAATATTTAATTAGTAAGTTTTTTAAATATATTTAGCAAGAATCATTGTTTTACTGAAGTGACGGTTCCGTTAGTTTTTTTCTGATTGGTCCTATAAATGCACAAAAGCATAAGTTAATGTGTTGATCAGGGTGTGGCACTCCATACACAAAGCTAATATGCCTATTGTAAAAAGATGCAGTTGATATTTTCAACGTGTGATGTGTGTCAGATGTGATTCCAGTCAACACTGGACGGTGAAATCAGTAGAGTAACAACAATGCAATCAAATTAATTGGATTAGAATAGATTAGGGAGAAAAATAAGAAAAGCACTGCAAAAAAGTGACAGGTATGAGTTGTGTTATCATGATAAAGCCTCTCATTTGTTATGTTTTTTAAATATCTTTCAAGGCTGTGATTCATTCTCATCTCAAAAGATCCCAGCCTACTGAACATGCGGCTGATTTTAAGATTTTGTACGAAAGACATTACGATTTTTTTCATATATACAAATCCACGTGTGCAAACGAATATAATTCTGTTGCTGCATACCATAGCTGCATTGCTTCCTAACAAGACTAGGGCAGCGGAACGTATTGTCTAACACCTTAAGAGCAGAGAGAGTTAAGTACAATGCTTAAAGACCCAACAATAGCTAGTTATACATCACTTAAAATACTAAACTGTTGTAATTTCAGTGATAAGGCTATAATCGGTTGCTGTTCGAGTGAGTGAATAGCAGTGTAGTGTAGGTGTGTAACGTCAGTAAATAAAAGTGTGCCACACCTTCCAATTTCTGTGGCTTTCCTTTGGTTTCCAAAAAAAGGCAGCGTATTGATTAGCTGTTCTAAAACATGAAATGTGTAAAAGATAGAATATTCATGTCAATACACTATATTGCCAAAAGTATTTGCTCACTTGTCTTAACTTACATGTAAGTTTAAGTCACATCCCATTCTTCATCCATGTGGTTCAATATGTTGTTGATCCACCTTTTGCAGCTGGAACAACTACAACTTTTTCAGGAAGGCTGTCCACAAGGTTCAGGAGTGTGTTTATGTGGATTCTTGGTTATTCTTGTATACATGCATTTGTGAGTTTACATACTGATGTTGGATGAGAAGGCCTGGCTCTCAGTCTCCACTCTAATTCACCCCATTTATTGAATTCATGAGAGTGACCCATTCTTTCACAAATGTTTGTAAAAACATAATTTTTGGCAATTATTTTATACACCTGTAACCATGGAAGTGATTGGAACACCGGATTCCAAGAATTTAGATGAGTGAACAAAAACCTTTGCCATTATATTGTATAATATTATTTTGCTTTTATATTTGTTTGGGTAGCTTTTCATTTCTCGCTGTTAGTTGCTGTTATTTGATGTAGGTTTATAATCTATAAAACAATTCATAGAGTTAATGAGACAAATTTAGACTTCATGATGTAAAAATAAAGTAGCTTAATGAGTTGTCTTATAATGTTAATGACAGCTGTAAAAGTTTTTTTTGTATTAATGTATTGACTGGTATTAATAAGGATGCTTTTGCGAATCAATGGAGGTTGTCATTCTGCTTCTTATGTCAAATCAAGGATGGAGTGATGTTGTACTTCTTTTTCTCCTGTCTTCTCAGGGTTAATGACGGACACCCGGGTGGATGAAGACAAACACTATAAGCCATGACTGCTGCATTAAAGCTGCTATATGAGGCGGGTATCTGGTGTCTCTGCACCAAGACTTGCACCAGACTTGCAAGACCTTGCACCAGACCTCAGACCAGACTGAATGAAGAACTCTTACTTATGTCATTTAATTTTTTATTTTTAGCATTTGGCAGATGCTTTCATCCAAAGCCACTTACAATTAAAATCAAACAGCATTATGAGCAGTTGAGGGTTAACTGTCTTGCTTAAAGGTACAACAGTGGTAACTGTGTAATTGTTGGGCTTGAACCGACGACCTTATGTTCTCTAACTCAGTATGTTTACAAAGCTTACGCTTGTCATAACTAATCTTCATTAAATATGTTTAGAACTAAGGTCGCCTAGTCAAAGTCTTGCTTTTATAAAAAGTAAATGGCCCATTCCATTGGTACTGGGGCAGTTTATTTGAGGTGAGTGAGATGAAAAACAAAATAATAATTTAAATACAAGCATGCAGTGGTTTTAATCATAGTTAGGTACAAACGTTTTAATGATTTTAAGTTACCCAGTTATCCACAAGTTGGGAAATTTCTGAATCTGTATTTAACCTAAAGAGGTACAAAAAAGTTTCACAGCTTTCAGAGACATTTACTACTATCTTACATCACCCTCTCTATTAATTATACTTCATGTTCTTCTGGGATGCAGCCATTGGGATCTGCACATGTCAGTGAGTTTTTAGTGCCAGCCCCAATACAAGTTACAATTAAGAAGGGTTGCATCAGCAAGGGCATTCAGCAAGAGAAAAAAAACTGTGCCGAGCATGTAAATTTAACCCACTGTTGAGGCAATTTATACAGAACAATTTATTTGGCTTGTAACAGCCAGAATTATAACTTTGCAAACAATAAGATGTTCTTATGTATATGATTATTTCGGTGTCTGTTGTTAAATACAACATGTAGATGTTTTAAAGCATTATAAATATACTTTATTCATGTGTTATAATATTGCTTTTAAGTAACACAAACACTAGACATTGGCATATAAAAGATATAAACTTAAAGAGACATGAATTCTGGCTTGATATAATTGTCATCTGATGTGTTTCTATGCTCAGCTATCTTACACTAGTCTACTCTAGTCTATTATTGCCAGAAGGGACCATTACAAATTATAGCTTTAAAAGGGCAGAAGCAGCATATGCTGACTATGTAAATTGAATGGAAACCACACCCAGATGGCACAACCAGCATATAAGCCATGCAATTACTAAAGTGAATCAATTTTGATCTGTAGAGTTTTTAGAACCAAACGCATATTGAAATATTTGCACATTTAAAAGGTTGAGATCAGAAACCTGCATTCAAATCAAGGACATATTATCAAACCATCGGGTAGAATAAACTTCATCATGACTTAAAGCGAAGAACACTATCGCTTGCTTAAAACCTCTAAACACATGGCATCCCTAGAAAACAAGAAATTACTGGATCAGATACAGGCCAAACAACCCAAATGGCCTCTGCTCTGCAGCCAGATTCATTTAACTAAGACTTAACTACACTAGACCATTGCTAATAAAAAAATGATGCTGTGTAGGTGGTGCTAATGGAATGTCTCATTTACTCATTTATACACAATCTTTCAGTCTTTTGGTTTTGATTTATAAGTACTTATAAACAGGTACCCGCAGTTCATATACATATACACACCACACAAACTCGAGCTTTTTTCCGCCACTTATTCCTGCATTCTGACATTCCTGGCAGGCAAAGGTCTTTGAAGTGTGCAATAGGAGCTGGCTCTACTTACAGGGCCGAGTCTTGAGAAAGAGGATCTGTCTGGCTGGGAAAAGCATTGCTAACTCAGAGTTACACACAAGCAGAACACACTGTCCAATTCACAGACACTGTAACAAGATGCTTTATTATATTTCGGGATTAAGAAATCCAGTGCAGCCTGGACTTGAAAGTTAAGTGACCTGAATGATTTGAGATGAGAAGACATTTTTTATCCTCTTTGGCTCTTTGTGTATAAACATACGGTGGGTCACAAGATGTGCATACACGGGAGTGTTTTAAAGCATATGAGTAATCTTTTTTAATCTTCTGCAGACCTGGCCTCATTCACAGCTCTCTCTTTTTTTCTTGCTCTCACACACACCACTAAAACTTTTTAGCTCTCATCTTACCTATTAGGAAAGATTACTCCTTTAAGTACATCTCACTGCCACAGATTGAGACTAAAACGGACAGATAAAAAAAACATTCAGAACATGCTTGATAGCAATTTCCGCAACTTAAAAAATTCACACAGGTACTCAAGCTGTTCAGTAATAATCTGCACCAACTACTGTTAGGATCCAGGGTTTAAATCCACAGCAGCAGAATCAGCTGGAAATGCATCTAGTTACAGATTTTGATTTAACTGTACCTAAATGATCCGTCATAATTTTTTTTCAGCAGTATATATTCAAGAAATTGCATTTTTGTTTATGCATACACCTACAGAATTGGTCTGCTACTGTGAGATCTACGGTTCGATTTCACAAAGCTTGTTACCTCAGTCTCCTTTAGACTAAAAATAATTAGTGTTACTATGACTTCTGCGTCATTTCAACAGTAAAGCATCCAGAGACCAGTCAAGTTTTCCCAATAGTTCAGGAACAAATGGAGGAAACAATAAGTGGCCACTTCATGGCCAATTCTCAATCTCACTGAGAACCTGTGGTTGATCATCAAAAAGACAATGACTGATTAAGCAAGAATTGGTTAATAACATTTAAGAGTTTGTTATCCAGCAGAAGTCATTCAGAAGATGGATTAACACTGTAAATATCAAGTCTGGATGTATTTGTCAATAAAATGTTAATAGACTTCTGGAATGCATATAATTCTTCAAGGTAGATTAGTAGTTACCATTGTTGCTTCACTGCACGATGTCCCGGGTTCGATTCCCAGGTAGACCAGGGGGCTTTCTGGGTGGAGTTTGAATGTTCTTCCTGTGTTCATGTGGGTTTAGTCTGGGCATTCTGGTTTCTTCCCACAGTCCAATGCAGGCAAGGCAAATTGAAGAAGCCAAATTGTCCATGCCCTACTGTTTCCTGTCATAAATACCACTTAGTGTTTAAAGCATGATGTAAATGCTGAATAAATAACTTTGTGAAACTTATCGACGGTTATCATAAGTATACCAAGAAGATTTGAAAATTTGCAATGCTACATTCAGTAAGAGGGAAAGTGATGCAAAACATTGCTAATCATGACCTTCTCTTATTTTATGTGTAAAGTGTTATAATTAGCAGGACTGTTGACTGGCCTGGCAACAAACTAATTAATGCCTTAAGAGGATTTGCCAGACTATTGTTGTTTATATTCTTTTTTTCGTTTCTTTCCTTTAAACAAAGCATCCTTATGTGAGCTACAAATTTAAATGACTTTTTCTATAGTACAAGTACACTTTATACCTTATGTTGGAATGTCATAAATTTATGTGCTATACTTTTTACAACAGCACAACTATCTGAATCACAAGCTAAAGAAACAACTCATGTAGAATAAAACTGCATACAAAAACCACAGTTGTCTAATAGCAATCTCAGGCGGATGGTAAACTATTATTTTTAAATTATGAAACCATTAGTGTTGTGCAGCCAGCATGGCCATTCTGCATGTTCACATTTAAATGCATTTTATTTTAACTCTACGCTTGAATAAGAGTGAGGGGGAGTTTTGCATTTCACTAATAATTCTATGAAATGGGAAGCAAGAACAGAGAAGGGTGAGCTACGTTGCCATTGAAAAACACATTTAAACATAATTTCCAAATTTCATGCCCCTGCTAAGTTGTTTGTCAATTATCAAACAGAGAGACTATCAGTCTACAAGGACAATGGCAGGTATTTATGTACATGAATATCTCATTTAAATTTATATTTTTATAATTTCTTGAGTTTTTTTACTGGATATATGTTCTTTTCATAGTCAGTATGTAACATATCCTCTCATAGACACATTTATTTTGTAAGAGACCAGTACTGTGAAATTACTGCACTCAATAAGTTCATTTAAGCAATTTCAGACAATTAAATGATTTACAATCAGAATCAGAATCTGTTTATTATTGCCATTGTCAATGAACAGGATTCACAGACTAGGAATTTTCTTTGTAAATAAAT
>JAOUQU010412440.1:0-11349 GCA_028566735.1 Ammoglanis amapaensis
CTATCTATCTATCTATCTATCTATCTATCTATCTATCTATATATATATATATATGTTTCATTTGCTATTATTCATTATACTCTGATTTTGCTGCAGCTGGGGTTTAATGGACCCTGATTGTTTGATGCCAGGCATATTTGGGATGCATATAATACTGCCAGCAGTGTCTGTGAATTACAACTGACTGTGCTTTTGCTTTATTTGTTTTTCAGCACTTGCTTAATCTATAAAACATGATTTTGTACACAAGGCTTACATAGATTTTCACGGCTCCACTATTGATTCTGCCTCTACTCAACATTGTGTTGGCCAGCTTGTTGTATTTTCAAGGAAGTTTAAACAAAAGGACAAAGCAAAGCAAATTCAAATTGTTCACATCCTGATGTATTTTTGTAAATTCAGTCATTGCAAAGGTGTAGTAATCTAGCCCACCATTGCTGACAGTCATCCACGATACAATTTATACAATTAAAAGCTTTGTCAATTGAGGCCTACAAGTTACGGAACTGATCTAATTATCAGAAGGTTAAATTCTTTAAGTTTAAATATCAGAAGTTTTAATATCATATCAGTTCATCTTCATTGACGAACACAGAGACCACATAAATCTAGTGAGAGCATTTCATTTAAATAATCAAAATAAAACATGATTTTTCACTTGCTTGCTCCATCAACAGAAAACCTGAAGTGCATAAAAAATGATGAAGATGAAGACCTGTTGTCTGACGTAGAAGATCTTAAGCAAAGATGTGGGCACCCCTTTTGTAAGGAAATATTATACACATATACTCCGTATATATGTAATATATGAAAACGCAAGTTAAAGTGTATATAAAATATACATAATAAAACCAGTTATCATAATTAATATATTCATGGTTTCCTCCATTCTGTTTCCAGCCAATTGAATTTAAACCATTTATTTCATCTAAAGAGTGAGTTTAGAGCTTTAAAGCTATATGAAAAGAAGAGGTTGTACATTAAGTGTGGACTATTAATTAACTATTTGCTAATAATATCATTATAAAATCATTGAGTCTGGGTACTTCAGTGGGTACCCACTATCTAATTTAAAGTCCCAGTCACAGCTAGATGCTTAGCAACCAATTACAGTTACAGATCGGATAAAATCAATTGTCATGTTGAATAAATGAGACTGCACTTGGTCTCTCATAGTGGGGAAAAGAAGAACATTTGCATGTCTTATTGCTCCTCCAGACTGGCACCCTGCTGGACTGAAGAGTGTTATTAATGAAGTCAACTCGGGCCAATTCTTACAGCCATGTTCCACCCAGAAACCAATCTGACTTTGAGCAGTGGGTATCATAGCTCTAACTGCTTATGAATAAAATCCATTTTAGGATTTGATATTCGTATTCCTCAAAGAAAGACATAATATCACTATGTTGTACTAATCAAGGATAAATTATTTCAGAATTTTGAAAAGAAAATCCAATTTTAATATTTATATTAATTTAGAAATCCAAACTTGCTATGAGAAAATGTTTGAATCACATTTTACACCAACAAACTGCTGACCAGCTGTATGGATTGTGACATACGTGGATATATTTCTATTCTCTTATTGCAATGCAACAACGTTGGTGTTTATTTGTACAGAACAAAACGTTTGTAAATCTTGTAAAACTAAGTATTTTGTAATGAAATCTATATTGCACCCCTGTGTTTTCCATCAGTCCGTATTTTGTGTTTTCACTGGTTAATTGTCACTTAATGCCAGTCAGCTGATTTGATTGAGTTTTTTAAACAGTTCCCCATGTTCCTAATTGGATAAGCGGTTAAAAAAGTGAGTGAGTTTGTTAGCCAGACATAACTGTAAATAAAATCATTTATTATATACAAGACACATTTTATGTTTAGTAGTAAAAGCAGTGGAGATTTGTTTCTGGTTGATGTGTAGAGATTATGGGAATACATAACAAAACATATTATGGGACAACGACATAGCAGTGTGGAAATGTTGTTGTCAACATTATAAGCTCTATAACATCTAAGAAGCATCGTCAGTAATGAGGGAGGGGAACAGCCGTGGAAATGCTTTGTATCTCATCCTCCATGTGCTGTCATTGTTGGAATGATTGTGTGCCAAAGTATGTCTGAGATAACCAATCCACTCTTCTGTGCCTGAAGGAGGACATCCATACTCTCTCTCTCTTTCTTTCTTTGTATTAGTACATGTAGAAGAAGAAGAAGACAATACCCCGAAGACTAAACAAGCTTAAACAGGAATCCCTTAAGCTTTTATGAAATAAAGACATATTTTTGTATATCACTCTTGGGTTGTGCTATTACTAGAGTGGAACATTATTACTGTGGGAATAGTTGTAGTCATTAAAAGATTTTATGTTATAAATCTTTTGTGTCTTTAAATAGTAAACATTATTTAAATAATGAAATGGTTTGTTTAAATAGTGTGAGGACTACCTTTTTGTATTCACAGTGTTCACAATATCACAATATTCCAACTTTTTAAAAATAAAATATTAAAATGCATCGCAGGAGCAAGAACAGCGGGTCCTTTTTATATTTGGCCTTGAAAATGTCCTCAAAAACATATAACATTTCAAGTTCCATAAACAATTTTTAACACTGCCTTTTTTACTACAACCAAATTAACTCATAAAATAATATCTCTACAACCCAATTAGAAAATGTTGGCACAGAATGGAAAATGTACATAAAATGTAGCATTCTTTATATTTACTTTTACTTCAGACATTATATTGCAGACATAAAGTTATACTTGAAGTTAATTGCAGACTGCAGTTATATCTGCCCGGCTCAATTTCATTTGTTCATCTAGTAAAATCTCTATTCTTGCAAATTAGACCTGGAACTTATTCCAAAAAAGGTTGGAATAAATAATTCTGCATACAAGTGATTGTATTCATAATCAGCTTAATGGTTTTGTTAAGTATAATTGAACACAGATGACAAGATGATCAGCAGTTTGTTAAAAAATGCAACAATTTACCTTTTACAAGGATTTGCAAGTATCTTCCTTTAAAATGCATAATATGATTAGTCGACTTAAAAAATCAGAAGGTGCTTTAGTGTGTAGATGACACTTCATCAAAGACCTGAATCTAAATCTTTGCCAAGCAATGTACACTACAATGCATAGTGTACAAAAAGACACTTAAAATTTTACTGTGCAAAAAAGAAGCTATATGTTGCCATGTTACCAAAAGCTGTGAAACCTACTCTGGCATCTGGGGTGGATCATCACACACTGATGACATATATTGTGGTCAGGTGAATCAGAATTCCAAAGCATTTTTGTGAAAAAATAATTATCCAAAACAAAGGCAAAAAAGACCATCCGGACTGTTATCAGCAACACGTCCAAAAGCCATGTCAGAATATGAGACTGTTAGTGCTTTTGTTAAAGCACTAACACTTCTTGGTCATTGGAGAGCAGCAAGATGGGCTGAGAATGACTCAGAAAGTTGTAACTGGTATCTGGATCTTTGCTTATGCATTGCACAGCTGCTAGAAGGTTCATAGTGGAAGATTCCACAGTGATCCCACACATGCTAAGGGAAGTACTTCCAACCAATATTGGTCATTGCAAGTGACATGTCGCTTTGTCTTTCTGGAAGATCCCATCCACCCCATGGAAGATTGGCATGTATGGGTGTACATTATAAATTTATAACCAAATTGTCTCAAAATGATACCGTTATGTTACAACTATTGAAAGTAGAAAGTTTATATAGTATGGCTAAAAAACATTGTTTGGCTGGTAACAGGAAGTAACTTATACTGTGTATCAGAAATTGGTTCCATTTTTTGCACAGACAATAAGATAAATATGGCAAACTAATAAATAAATAAGAACAAATTTACAATGTAATATAGCCCGTGTAAATTGCAATGTGGCATGTGAACTGCATTTCAGTTCTACCTTTACTGGTATTAAAAAATAATAAGAAGAAGGTTTGAGGTTAAAATGTGTATTGAAGGTATGAGGAGTGAGAAGATGTGATTATTTTTCCTGTCTGTCTTATAAAACGAATGAAGTATTGTCGGTCTTAGAATATTTCCAAACAATGAAAACAATCAGCATGTATGGGTGTACATGATGGATCCATATCCAAATCGTCTGAGAGGGCCACTTACACCTTAGCCATCTCACAAAATGTAACCTTCATGAGCTCCATTCTGCAAAAGTAGTAAGTCGACATTGTATATGAGATGACAAAAGCCTTTGCTTGGTAAAGTGAGGAAGGAAGCAACTCTCCCTATTGTGCAGAATGATAAATTAGCAATTTTAGGTAACTGAATTTCCAATTTCACATATTGAAGGTTAACTGATTGATAATAAAACTATGCGGCACCCACACTATCTGCTGTCTCATTTCAAGTATTCACATCACAACCTTTTGTCCGTTATTAATGTCACACACGACATAATTCCAGTCTACTGGGTTGTGTCACTGCATCCAATTTTCTGATATGAAGCAAGAGATTTCATTCTATGTGTCTGCTGATCCCTAAACATGGCAGCAGACCAAATGCTCTAAGCATCTGCTTACCCACAAACACACATAATGGCTTAGTGCATCTATAGCTCATGTCTTACTGAGATTACTGCTCTCTGTCTTCAGGCTTCACCAGATTAAATCAACTGAAAAAAATTTTTTTTAAACCAGTCTGTTTTGATACAGAGATAAAATGAAGGTTTTACTTTGGACAGCACTATAGTGTGAACTGTACGAATACTGGACCGGCTGAAACGTTTCATCTGTTTTTCTTTAGCAGTCGAGTGCTACCCCTTTTTAAAATTAATTCAATGCAAAGACAGTCACCATGGCAACCCGTCAGTCGGGCAATGGAGCTCTTCCGCCTCCGCATGCTCGTATGGCAGGCGTCAGCTGCAGAGACCTGTATGTGTTACATCGTAAAGCATGCTGACAGCTGCTGGAGGTCCTGCCTTTGACAGTCCCCACCTCTGTCATGGTTTCCTGCTCTGGTAGTCTTCATGCTTGCACAGAGAAGCACTAAACCAGGCATGAGATTGATGCAGTTTTGTGTGTCAGGTTAAATAAGTTCAGAATGTGTTCATTTTCATAAAAAATGATTAACATGAATAAATAAAGAAGGAGTAATTAAACACATTTCACTGCAGTGGACAGAGATTTACCTGCCTGGCAAAATCGATTGATATAAATTACAGAAAATAACTGTTATTTAACGATTAATATTAGGAAATTTCTGCAAAGGCAGAATGTGACCATGTTAAAAAAGTTAACAGAAAAGAAGCTTCTAATTCTACCTTTGATCTCATAAATATACAAGGTAAAAAATGGTATTTTTTTCATATACTACACAAGCTTAGTGGCAGGGAGGGTAGCAGTATTTCAGCTAGAAGGACCTAAGTTCAATGCACAGGTGGGGCATGTGTTTGTACTGTGTATGTACCAGTAGTGATTTCTCTAAGACTGTAACTGTAGCTCAGCTTCCTGTGACATGTCAAAAATTAAATAGTGAAATATGTACAGTTGTGTTAACATATAAACATAGAATGTGTTTATTTTGGTGATGAGTTAATTCAGGATCAGCTACTTATCACAAATCCTGGAGAATCAATGCATTTGCCAGTAGAAGCTAAGCGTCTATTCACTTCAACTGGGCTGCATGTATTCTTTTTTCCCATTGCTTTGAGATATTGGATAACTTTGGCTATCCCCAGACGCTGATTATCTCTGGGGCTGAATGGAGATGTTGGCAGGCCTGGACAGGAAGCTTCTGCAAGATCAGGAAGATCAGCTAGGTGTCTGAATATTGTTTTGATTAACAGCTATTTTTGAGCATTAGATGATATGTATTAATAGTAATATTAATTCTTTGGTGGTGGAATAGGATATGATATGGATATGATATTCCTGCAATTGTCAAATGCAATCACAGGATACCACATGTACTACATGATATACTAGGATGTCACTTATATCTGTGGCAATGCTGACTGCAGTGCATCCCACATTTAATTGAATTGAATCACGTTGATTGAGGTAAGGCAACAGATGCTCAATTAGGTTCTAGTGTGTAAAATAAGAAGGCAAGGATATCAGTTAATCAGGTAGTAATAGTTATCACCTTTTCATACTGGAGGATTCCATCCAACAGAAAGACAAGCAGCATGTTTGGATGTGGATATGATCTGCAAGGATGGATTCATACCCAGATCGGTTGAGTATGTTTTCCACACCTTATTTATCCACCAAGGCATCTTTCAAAATTGGACTTCATTCATGAGCAAGTTTGATCCAGAGCCTTAAATAGTTCATGTGGGGTTTTAGTTAGTATTTATTTTTCAGACAAACTTGCTATGTCCTACTAACAACATACTGTATGTACAGATGTAATAAAACAAAAAGATAATGCTACTAAAATTATTTGATAAATAAAGTAAATGCGCAAAAAAACATTCTTCTGGCATTAAATCTAGCAAAGCCATTTCTGCCTACCTCTGCTATAACCATTCGTAATTTGCATTACATATGATTTACTTCTTCTTATTTGCTATATTTCAAGTGCTAGAAAGCACCTTAAACCTAATCATCGCAGAATTGGTTTGGCTCTGATTCCTCGGAGTGGTGATGATGATTGCAGTCTGTCTCACCTCACTCAGAGCCTGTCATAAGTGCACTGCTGGTGAAAATGGATTTGGAGCTTTTGTGTTGTGGGTCGTGTGGTAATAAAGCACTGCTTTCTGCCTTCTGGGCTGTACGTACTAGGCTGAAATATTTGGGCCAGGAGCGGGTGATTTAAGGACGCAAGGCTGCTCGGGAGAAAATAAATGGTATCCTGAGTCACCTCATCTTCAGATGGAGGACAAATATGCTTGTTCAGACCCATTGTCCTTCTATTCCGCTTGCTCACCTGTTATGGGGTTTTTCTGGAAATACTAGGGACCAAGGACTGATGCAGGGAAGACAAAGGGGATCAAGAAAAGCTGATACTGACCTTTAAAGATTTTTCTCAATGATGTAAATGCTGAAAAGCATTTTGGTTTTTTTAACACTAGGTCCAGACTGCACTGTGATATAAACGAATATACACATTGTGTATAAACGAACGTAATGGAGTCCATCCCTGGACATGAAATAAACTAAATAAACATTACTATAATGATTACATCTCAATGGCGACTAAAGTAGTTTGCAATTACTGTTGACACATTTTACTCATTTAGCTTTAGTAACACTTTACTATGATCAGTGCTTCTGTGGGTTATATTTTCATTTCGATGGGTGCAAGACACTCTGCTCAAGAAACGAAAGGGTTTCTGGAATGTTTCCATTGTTTTCATTTACATTAAACAATACCAGGAATAGTGTTGTGGAAATTTCCTGTATAAACGTGGAGAGCCAAACACACAAATACACCTGAGGTACCAAACCACCAGATTTAATACTTTTTTAATGAATGATCATACAGTAATACAAGGCAAAAGCGTTGGAAAAATGCAGATAAAATCTTTTTTTAAAAAGTCTTTCATCTTCAGGTTTTATACAGTACAACACACACACACACACACACACACACACACACACACACACACACACACACACACCAGCATTCATTCTCTCTCACACACATATATTATTTTTCTGGTTTCGGTAGACAACTCTCTGGTCTTCAAGGTTGGCCTTGGGGAGAGCAAAACTCCCTATCTAGCTATGTCTAGGATTAAGTCTGACCTGACACAAAGTCAGGCCTTAAGAATAACTCCTTGAATTTGGATTTGTAATTACAAAAACAGATCACTGACCTCAAGTCTGGTCAGAAATCGAGATGTTATGGTTTACAGTTTAAGCTGCCATGTATTGTTTAAATGAAAATATCATTGGTCAAGTAACTTTAGTCTTGATTGTAGTTGGGCCGAGGATCTCTATAGTGTAAATAAATACATGAGAAAATGATAAAGATGTATAAAAACAAACATGCTTAAAATGAATTTTGCATATTCTTCTATGTGTGTAATATATCTGTGATAAATGCATAAAAATCACTGCATAAAAATTTAATTTTGTTGAATTTTCTCCTGCACACAAGTGTCAATCTTTCACTAGGTGTCATTTCAAGTCTGGATAAGTAGGAGGGTTGTATCAGGAATGATATATGGTGTAAAAATGCAAAATCGGCAAATCAAATTACAAATCATAAGAGACATCCTACAATCAAACTGGAGTGTTTGAATTTATTAACAGTTTAACTATCTGAGTTTATAATAAACAATTACTTACACAAGCCTACATTTACAGTTATAACAATGTCATTAAAATAAATACAAATTCAGTAGAATACTTCTGAAGAAAGGAATGCATGCACAAGACACTGAATATAGTAATAGCACTGCAAGGAATGAAGGCTTTGATTCAATAATCCATGAATAGCAAATGAATATGAGGGTGGCCTGGATAGCTTAATATGTAGAGAGAAAGTAGTGAATTAATTACTCAGCAGTTAATCTTTTACTTCACAGCCGTAGATGACTACACTCCATATTAGCTACTGCTGTAACACCATTACTATTAACATTCCTTCCACCCTGTTTGCAGTCATATGAAGAAACAGGATGGCTAGGCTGAAAAAAATATTAACTGATCTTTCAATTTATTGTACAAAAAAGTTTTTTTTAAACCTTTTAATAAATTAAAAGCAAATAAAAGCATTTGACTGTATGATTTGTCATATGCATATATGATTTAGAACATCGTGTTAATTTTTGTGAAAATAAATGAAGTTATTAGAATTTCCCTTTCATCATGGCACCTGTTAGTAGGTGGGAATTATAAGTCAGCAAGTAAACACTCTATCCTCGTAATTGTTAAATTCAGGATGAGTGAGTTTGATAATGACGTACTGTGTTAGCTTGATGACTGGGTCAGAGCGTCTTCATTTGTCTTTCAAAGTATCTATCAAAAGAAGTGCAAGGAAAGAATAGTGATCAACCGGTGTGGGGGTCATGAATGGCCAGTGCACATTGATTCACGTGAGGAGCGAATGCTGGCTCACGTGGTCTGATTTAGCATGAGTTACTGTAGCTAATGCTAGTTTCAGAATACACAATGCAGGCCAGTTTATTGTGTATAAGAAAGCAATAGAGGGATCAAGACAATATTAAGAATGGTCACAATGTTATGCTTGATCAAAATATTTAGCAAAAGGTCAAAAATCTTATTATTCATTAAAACCGTAATAACTAATAACCAGGGTAATCATGAGTAATGCAGTGTTTATCAAGATGCTTGAATAGTTTAATGCATTCTTATATAGTTTGGTTGATTAAAATCAATAAATTAATAGAGTAAAATGCGGATAGAATATTATTTTTATTGCCAATTATAATAAAAACTTCTCTTACATCCTTAAACTTTTCCACTGACATATGACCGTTTGTATGCCCCCTTGTATGCCGCTACAATAGAGACACCAGCACGGTAACTATGTCGGTTCATTAAGTTGACATGACATTTTGGATAGCCTCACGCTATAATAAGATTCAAAAAGTTCAGAGTATCTTGGTGGACAAGAGGGCAGCTATGTGCATGAGTCTGAAGGCTGATGTGCTGACTGTTGCACAATGCAAGCTGATGCTTGAGCTGCACGGTAGCCCAGCAACCACTAATTACTGTAAAAGCAGGTATGAGTGATGGGCTCAGTCTGGGTGGCTGTCAATGTCGGGTAGTGGCTAAGGAGAGAGAAAGAGAACGAGAGAGTCATTCTGGCCCAGTTTCCTGTGGGATATTCCTTTAGGAGTGGCTTGTCTCCTTGCATTAGAAGCCTGGGCTGCAGTGCAGAAAAAAAACAACTCATCATGATTCACTCAGCAGAGCCACTGCCATCGGGGGCCTGACGAGGCCTTGGCAGCCTCAGGCCAACTTCCACACACCCACATGCCTTTACTCTTTCTGCTTCTTTCACAAAGTTTTATAAGTACATCTCTCCATTTGTCGTCATAAATCTCTGTATACACACGGTTTCTGTCAGAGGTGAGAGTTAGGATCCACTGGGCAGAGGTAACTCAATTCGTTTAGGATCCCTCCAAACAGGGACAGGACAGACATAGTGCTGTGGTAGTAGTAGTAGTAAGGCTGCTCAAACATTTTATTTCTTAACCTATTTATTAATGCAGATCTATATTATTTTGTGTAGCCAAGTTGTTGTGCAAGTTTGCACGTGAGGCTCATCCACCTCTGTACAGGTGCTTTGTTCTGCTATCAGGCTCCTTGCACAGTGTTGGACTCACAAATACTCCCTGTGGTCTGTTTTGTCTGCTGCAGAGACTGCTAGTTTTTGACTAGACGGCGTCTGCCAAGGTTTTCGGAATCCAAACACTTGTGAATTACTTTAGATTAGATTTTTTCCCTTGAATTTAATTTTTGCCATATTAACTTGAGACTACATATAGTAACCAATCTGTATAGTAATATACATTAGGAGTGAGGTAGCCATGGCCTGAAAGTGCCCTTAACCTCTAGAGACCCTGCGTCCTTATATGAGGACATTACATTTCTGGTTCTCTGCACCATTCTACCTCATTTTATTTGGCCTCATATGGACACACTGCTTGTACCACCTAGGGATACTGGATACTGAAATTACCCTGTGTGTGTTACCCTGTTTGCATGTGTTTGTCTGTGTACCCTGCAACATACTGAAACTATTCAGGTGTTCAGGGTATTCTTTCAGTGTGTCTCCCATCGTGACTCTAAAATAGGATTAAGTGGTGATAAAAATAGATGATAGATGGATGGACAGTAAGAAGTTCTCACATAGAAACCCGAGGTAAGGAATCTATCTGACAGCGGTAAGCGGTGGGACAAGCCTCAGACAAGTTGTTGGTCAGCCAAGGCTCAGTAAAAAAACAAAAAACTTTGGACAAGCAAAAAGGCTTTTAATTGTTTTTTGTTAATTTAATGTTTTGCTTTTGTTCTTTAATAATCCGGATGAATGTTTGACAGGGGTAAGAGTTGGTTAAACTAAGGACCAAGATTAAGGCCCATCTGTGGTGGATCTTAATTTATCCATGTAATCCTGCAAAGTGTTAACGCAGAAAAATTACACATAATCAGAAATGTAGCTACATTAAAAATGAAAACAATTCAAATGTAAATAATGTGAAATGATGAAGCATTTAAGATTGCAACTCATGCAAGTAAGACCACAAGATATTTGTAGCACTGATTTACTATACTGCATTTTATTTACATATCCACACAAGCCAGAATGAAACCTGCTGTGGTGTGTGTGTGTGTGTGTGTGTGTGTGTGTGTGTGTGTGTGTGTGTGTGTGTGTGTGTGTGTGTGTGTGTGT
>JAOUQU010412469.1:0-11344 GCA_028566735.1 Ammoglanis amapaensis
TGAAGTACATTTTGTTTTGTCGCTAGTATTAGTTAGTTTTACTTATTATTTAACCCGTTGACTCCCAGCATTTCTCCTGAAAATCGGCTAAAACAGAGTTGTAAACATTTCTAGCTGCATTTTTGTGATCATGTTTTATTGTGATCTGCGGCAGCCCGGATATACACAAATGTGTATCCCGGTCTAAATGGTATTTTTAGGACCTCTGGTCGACCAGCAAAATCCTTAGTTGTGGACAGCCCTAAACTAAATATTAGCACTTATAATCACATAGCATAATATTATTATGTCACTGTGAAGATGTTAGTCATAGATCACATGACTATACAAGAATATTTTAAACAATACCGTATTAAGTGCAAATAAACTTGTTTCTGACAACAACTGATTAGCAAGAGTGGTTTTATGCAAAGAACTGATTAAATAAAATAAATGGGAAAAATGTATTAAGATTTGCAATATATGCATGGATATGGCTAATATTACTTTGTCATTAAAAGGTTATTTCTACTTAGAATTGTATTAGATTTTTGTTGTCATTTAAATGCACAGTCATCCATCTCTATAACTTTGAGCTAAAACACACTGTTTACAGAAGTAACAATGGTCTGTTCATTTTAATAACTGCTTAAGGAAGAACAATGAATTTGCAGGTATGTAACATTGACCTGCAGCAGGTCTTCTGCCTTTGGTGAAATAAGATATTTTCAGTTGCCTTGTACATACAGCATGTACATACACACTCAAGCCAGCTGTTCAGTCTATCAGAAACCAGACAGCAAGTCACAGTGCTGCACATTGACATGTCTGTATGAAGGGCTGCCAGCACAAGATTGACTTAATCCCTGGCAAGCTTTCTTTCTATGTCTTGAAAGTGTACTGTAGCCAAATGTAAGTCAGTGTTTACTCTCTGCCATTATGGCTTTAACTATTAAAATGGTATTTATAACTTCAAAGATTTGTCTATTAATGCAGTCACGAGATTACATGTAAAACTGATAGATCACAAACACTATGAAATGAAACATTAAGCTGACAGAAAGGGTGAGTTTTGATAAACTTTGTGGTGGTATCAGGTTTTGTAATTCTTGGTAGAGCCGCCATTATGGATCATGTTAATAATTGAATGCCATTATAGGAAATCTTTTTTGCACTTTGATTAACAGTAACCAATAATGGATTGTATCACCATGTTGGTGCAGTCAAGACTTGTTAAACATGAGCCCTACTGCATCTCACATGCTCTCACACAGCTATTACACTGACAGCGCCATGACAAGGACAGGCTATCTTTTATAGAGCTTGTCAGAGTAGTCTGCTGAATTTATTTAATTATAGACTTGTCTGCATTTATTTTAAGTTCGTATGTGAAAGATATTCATCATCTTCATTAGACCTGCCTTATATGTACTTCATATCACAACACACATTATTTATAATCGTTTTTGTTCCCCCATGTGAGGCATAATGCTGGACTGAACATACATGCCCAAGATGGGTGCAGTGCTGTTTCAGAAACGATGCCGGGATTTATGTGGTGGCTCAAAATAACCTATGTGCTGGAGTTCCTTGTTGCTAAGGGTTCCCCTGAACACAGAGGTCAGGGCTATCCGGGCTTTTCTGATTAACACATAGTTAAAAATATAGTGGTTTCCTAAACTAGCACTCACTACTGTAATGATGGCAGCAGTCAGCTGTTCACAAAGGATTGTTGTAGTTGCAGTATTTGCCACGTTTAAAAGCATTTGTAATAATAGTGCCTTAGCTTTACTAAAGTATAGTAGTATTGTCCTGTAATTTTCGAAATGTCTTTTAAACTGATGTTGGGTTTCAAGATACCCCTGTATTTTATGTAATAGTGTGTAACAAAGATAAATTTAAATCCTCCCAAAAGTACAATAAGAAACACGGAAAGTGAATTGAGTGCACAGATACAAAAAGGTAACAAAAATACACTGCTCACAAAAAGTATTGGATGTTTCATTAAAAGAATGGAAATAATTATGAAGCGTAAAAAAGAAGTAATAATGTTACTAAACAAGAACATCAGAAATGTAAACTGTAGGTCAAAGAAAGTTAACAAGCAAAACCATGTTTTTTTTCCACTGGTGAAGATGCAATTTACAAATGGCTAAAAGTTCTGGAGTTTTAGCATGTTCACTGATTAAAAGTTCACATCCTACACGTTCCTTATTGGCTAGATTGAACAAGTGAAAAGGTGTAACTGCAAGGACACTTTCTTGCTGCACCCAGATCATGTCTTGGGTAACTAAACATTCTCATCTGGTTTCACTTTCACCACCACCAATATTGGTACCCAATCACAATAATTGAGTTGGCATTTCATTTGCATCTTTCTTGGACTGGTCTTTTGCTTTTCTGATGTTATTAATTAAAGAAAAATCACTTTCACATTGATTTTTAAAATATTCCATCGTTTTTGAAAGCAGTGTATTTGTGTTACTAACTTAATTTTTGGTCTGGAGGGCCTTAACTCTGTAAAGCTGTTTTTTAATGGAGTGTCCACTGTAAAACAAAAGCTGTATAAGTACAATTTATTTGACCTAAGAAAACAAAGTATTTTTCTGTGAAGAAAAAATTTCCTCTATGAAGTTCAACAATATTTGAACAAGTTAGTCTTGTTCTAACTTTCAAAGAAGTGCAGTAATCATCGAATAACCATAAAAGTAATTATGTCCTGTATGGCTGCAAATAGATCTTGTTGTCGTCTCTTGATTGGCAAACCAAACCGACCAAAACAGAAAGATGAATTTATTGAACAGATATTGCATTACACTCTGAGTGCATAAAAATGTAAGCACTCAGCCAAGGTAAAATGGATCCATTTCCAACCAAAATGGTACCTGTTTTTACCTTCTTTTAAGATGTCTTGTTAAAATATCATAAATATGTACTTTGATCTAAAATCCATTATTTTATTTCATCCCAATTTTGAGCAAACAAAAATGTTTTGTAATCAGTTTCTAAATGTATTGATCTGACTAGCATTAACATTAAGGTATTATAAGATGGCTTTGGCCACCATATGCAATAAGGATACCTTTATAAAGGAACTTTTAAACAAAAAGTGTATATCATTATTTGTTCTAAAGTGGTCGTAAATTTTGCACTGTTGTCTATTAATTTTTTTTGAGTGATTTTTTTTCCTCCAAAAAATACATTGTTTAAATGTTAAATTTGAGGTGACCGATCAAGCTTCTACGAAGTGCTCCCTCTGCTGTACAAAATAATTATACTCTTGTGAGTTTGGAAAGCTTGTTTGTAGAAATAAATAAATGAATCATCTTTTGTAGTGCTGATTAATGCTCAGTAATACTTATTTGAGTATAGGGATGTGGATAAGCTTGTATTGTGCGGAGGTTTTTTAAGCAGAGAGAATGCGATGTCATTTTAAGGAAAGAAGACATTTTACACAAAGTGGATTTTCTGTCCAACTACCTTTTAACCCAACCCGTGCAGGGAAATGTCCACGGCATGGTGGGCATGATTGCCATGGCGGCCGCGAAGCAACGTTGGGTTAGGTGCTCAAGAGCACTTTAGCTGTGACTTTTTAGCTATGGGAATCGAACCAACAACCCTCTGATCACAAGCCCAGTCCTCTAACTACCAGGTCTCTGCTGCTCTTAAAAGAAATTATAGTTATTATTCTGCTTGGCAGCTGATGGTCTGTAAGGTTATATAGTTAAGTCTATTTGTATCTTTAGATGTTTACATCCAACAACTTTTGTCTCTTATATATAACATATGTGGATGATGATATTAGGTTCTGTGTTTAATATGTTGCACATTCATCCTCTATTTCTTCTAGTCGATGCTGATGAGATTAAGAGGCTAGGAAAACGATTTAAGAAACTTGACCTAGATAACTCTGGATCCCTGAGCGTGGAAGAGTTCATGTCTCTGCCTGAGTTGCAGCAGAATCCATTAGTGCAAAGGGTCATTGATATCTTTGACACAGATGGCAATGGAGAAGTGGATTTTAAAGGTGAGATAAAGCAGGTCATATCATCTATTCGGTCATGTGTTTTATAATTAAGTCAACCATAAACAAACTAAGCTGATAAAAATGCATGCAACCAATTTGTTAAATTACATTTTTGCATTAGGAAGGATTTTCAGGAAAAATAATTGGTAGTGTTTGAAGGAGCAGGTGGTCTGGATTTAGAACTATTTGATTTCCACCTTTTTGGACCATTCAAACAACTTAGAATTAAAAGATGATGTGACGGTGTAAAGTTAGATGTGGCTGCACACCCAATCAAAAGATGCTGGCTGGTTGGGTTTATTCCCTCTTAATGTTAAGAGTAAACCAAAAGAAAGGTTTTTAGTTAGTGTACATTATGTACATCTGACAAAATAAGTAAAAGTTAATTTCAGAGCACTGTTTTAAAGCAATAATTATTTGATTGGATTGGATTTTCTATATTTTAGCTGTTCTTTTAGTTCGTTTTTTATTAATCCATTGAATTTTAACAACAGCTACAGACCTGGAGAGCATCACGATCATTAATAGTTGATTGATTTTAAAGTATATCTGTTCTTACGGTGCTGAAATACTAATGTCCATTTATTAATTGTTTAATAATTATTCATTGCCTTTTTTAAGCAAAAAAGCTTCGAGACTTGTTTACAGTGGCTATTGTCCTGTACGTGACCGACATCTAGCAGTAAAAAGTAATTAAGGAATAGCAAATAAAACATAAAAAATAAAAGATGCATAAAACATGAAATATGCATTTAGAAATAGAAAAACATGCACTGGGTATTATTCAAAGCCACTTAATAATCTTCACCTAGTAAAGCCCCACGGCAGCCAGCAAATCTCAGTTTGGGCAGTGTGTGGGGAATAAACCACAGCTGATGTGAACTACACCTACTAAAAAGCCGCCCTTTTGTACTTTGTTTTTCAGTGCAGCATTTAAGCATAGAAAATGTATTTACTTTGCCAAAAATACAGCAACATGCTTTACTGAAAAGCTTTACATAGTCATTTTTATACGATAAGTCATTTGCTAACAAACCTTTTATTTTCCTTAGAATTTATTGAGGGAGTTTCACAGTTCAGTGTCAAGGGAGACAAGGAGCAGAAACTCAGATGTAAGTCAAAATTCATTAGTGTCCATTATTACATTTTGATCATCCTTTACTATTAGACTGTAACTATAAACATTTATTGCAAAATCTTCAGTCGCTTTCCGGATTTATGATATGGACAAGGATGGCTATATCTCCAATGGTGAACTGTTTCAAGTGCTGAAAATGATGGTGGGAAACAACCTAAAGGAAACACAACTGCAACAGATCGTGGATAAAACCATCATTAATGCAGACAAGGATGGTGATGGGAGAATATCTTTTGAAGAGTTCTGTGCTGTAAGTATTCCCACCCAAATAATTCCTGTGAAAGTAGCAGTGTAAACAAAGTGGAAGGATTTCTCTCTAAACAGCTGTATTTATTTAGCATTACGGTACACTAAAGTGCCTTGCCCCATGGTCCAATGACAACCTGCCAATGGTGGAGCTTGAACAAGTAGCATTCTGATTATTAGTACAGTACCTTAAACACTAGGCAAGCAAACATAACTTTAATGATGTGTTGAAATGTTTGGTTGGGGTAGTTTGTAAAAGAAACATTCTTTAGGAAAAGATTTACAGCAGGGGTCACCAACGTGGGGCCCGCGGGCACCAGGTCGCCCGAAAGGACTTCATGAGTCGCCCGCGGGCCTGTTCTAAAAATTGCTGCATATTGATATTTATTTGTTTCCTACCTTGTTAAATTATTGTTGAAAATTGTGAGAAATTATTTACATGATCAGCATCTTCACATAGCTGAATATCATTCATTATTAATAGTAACATGTAATTAACGGTTATAAATTTGTGATTTCACAAGTTTGTATCAAACTGGGAGCCCTTCGCATTAGTTGGTACCCAAATGTAGCTCTCAGTTTCAAAATGATTGGTGACCCCTGATTTACAGGGTAAAAGTTTGTGGTCTGAAAATTCCCCTAAAAGGAGTAGCCACAAGCAAAACGCTTTTTTGCCATTTGGATTTCCACTTAATTTATTTTTAAGTAGGTAAAATGTCCGTTAATCACTTTTATTCAACCTTGATTTATACCAAGCATTTGTTTTTACACAATACCCTTTAAGGTCGTTGGAGGTCTGGACATTCACAAGAAGATGGTGGTGGACGTGTGAAGAACCCAAGCAGCCTTCCTGCCACTTGCAGCACACGCTTTCCTTTCCATCTTTTTCTGATGAGCTTCCCAAGACATCCAGCAACTGCTCTATTCCAACAGAAGTATTTTCACTGAAGCTACCTGATTATTACCAAGATCCTGGTGAGGCCAACACATTAAGTGTTTATGAACTCTAAATGACCTGGTGTAGCACTTTACTGACTAAAGAGCATCTCCGACAGGATAAGGGAAGATGGGTGGGCTGATTATTTATTCTTTTTTTTGTAATTATTAACTTTACAATATTCTGTGTAACTTAAGCAGGTGTATATTTATCTTCTTGAAAAGTAATATAAATTAGAACAATATTGTTGTTTCAGTAGAGAATGTGGGGAATGATGTGCCAAGCAAAATAGAATTTAGAATGACAGAAATACTGCCTATTGTTCATATTTGGAGAAAATTTATGATTTTGTATCATTTTGGTACAGATTTTATTGTACTATTTTTCTTTTTGTGATTGTTATTGTATTTGTGTTTACTAAGTTTTGTATTATAATATAATGCTTGTTTATAAATGTTCTAATTGAAAACTTTTTTTCCGGTGTTTTTGATAGTAGTATACAGATGCCAAGAAAGCAACTGCAATCATGGTGTTCTCAAGTGTCAGCCAATTCCAAAAGTAAAATAATTCAGTGTCCATACATTTTTAAAAGAATCTATTGAAAAACGTTTACAATGCAACTCAAATTTGCTCAATCAACAATACACACTTATTATTAGCATTTTGTTTTTGGCCTAGTATAAGTAAACGTATCATCTAGCAGCAAAGGTTTGCTTGTGGTTGTTTTGCGCATCTGTAGTTTCTTAAAAACATAACACTAACTTATGGTGCATCTGCAATGACTGTTTATCTCTGCATGTTTTGAGTTATTTTTCAATTTATTGCACTGTTTACAGTTGATGTTAATGAAAAATGTCTGTTAACATGCATGATGCCTTAGATGAAAAAACAGCACAAGTGGCAGTAAACTGACTCTTTGCATATCCAGTCAAGGATACTTCAGTTTATAAATTTCTCTCCCTCCCGTTTACTTTGGGAGATGTGATTTTACTCAAGGCGACACAGAGAATAAGTATCTACTCTGCATGAAGCATACCCATGTACAGTTCATGCTGTATAAAAATAAATATTCAGAATCACATTTCTGATGAATCTGTATTGTTTCATTTATGAAATATGCAGTTTGAGTCATCGATATGCATACTTTTAGTCCTTTACTGATCAGATATTTTAGGTCAGCCATGTAAAAACCTATATTTGTATTATTTCAGGCCAGTTCTTCTGCGAGACACAGTTCCAGCTCAGTCCTTGAAATGCACAGCAGGTTGAAGATTAGCATGCCATGGCCAGCAAAAAAAATCTGAGTTAAAATCTTTCAGCTGCACGGCTGGCAACTGCCCGAATATTCCCATACACCTTTGATGGTGGACTCCCTGGAGAAGCAAAAGAGAAACATCAATGTCAGTTCTTATGACTCATTCACTAACCTACAGACATTTAAAAAGGCCAATATTACATACTTACCCAAGATCAGGTTACATATAGCAGTCCGTGCCATTTTTATATTTTGAAAAGACCCTAAAATGTGAACCTTCCTGCAAAACACCATACAAATTATGTAAACAAATGTATCATTACTCATCTTTATTAAATACACAAAGAGTATAACAATATTTACTCACGTATCTGCAAGGACAATCCGGGTCTTTGTGACATTTTCAATAGTAAATTTTGTTTTTCCTCCTTTACCTGCTATTCTCCCAACAGCTCTAGACAAGTGATCTCCTTTAAGAGGCTTAACTGTCAAAAGACAACTTACATTTACAAGCAGAACATTTATAAACAACATGGTGCACACTATAACCGAGTGGAAGTAGTTAGTTCAATGTAAATACAATGCATCATGGAGGATATACACCACAGTCTATGCTAGGCACAAGTGTCGTCAAAAGACTGTCGGGGCTTAGAGTATGATCCTTAATCCCTAATGTTTTTATAGTGTGGTTTTATCATAATTATTTCAATATATTTATTTATTCTGCATCTGATTATATGTTAGTATTTTAACTCACCATCTGTGATGTCAAAGGTTTCCAGGAACAGTTCATCTAGTCTTACTAGTGCAAGTGCATCCTGTATGGAAAAAGTCAATCATTCATGTGAGCCACATACTACAGACATGCATTACAACCTAAGCATTTATGTCCGGTACGATGATAGGGTTGTAAATATGTAACATTACGTGTTTAGTGCTACACCTTTTTAGTAGACTCTGAATGATATTTAGTCATCACAACTAACATTTCATATACATATATACAATATAAACTAATATACAATATAAACAAGTAATTTCCAGAAGATTCCAAACACAATGTTTTCTGGTTTTACATATTCAGACAAGCTTACCTTTCCCCATCATAAACACTCAAAGTACCCATAATTAATTTAAACACCAGCAGTATTTCAATAAAAACATTATTTGATGACCCTTGGAACAGTGTATGTATATGTGTATGTATTCATAGTCATGTAATACGTTATGTAATACATAGTTATGTAGGTTGCTCCTAGTAGGTGTTCAGGGGGGAAAGTTTATATGAAAGAAATGTACTTGTCAATGTTTTATGAATGAGAAATGGTTTTAGAAAGGAACTGATCTCTGAGGGGGGAAATGTTTTGAACAACACCCTTTACTTCAAAAGTTCAAAAAAGAATCTGTTTTCATGTGATGTGCATTATATAACCGATTAATTCTTTGGCACACTGATGGGCATACATACCTCTACTTGAAATCCTAAAATGAAGGCCTTCACGAAATCTGCTGCTTTTGTAAGGGCACCAATATCTTGTGTTTCTTTACAAGTCTAAAAAAAACAAAAAAAGATATTTACATTTACTCAAAAAATAACAGGTCTAGTATAAAGCATCATGTATTTACTTTGATCTCCACATTTCTTGTTTTAAGGTTAAATCGAACTTGAAGTTGCAGATTTTCAACAATGGGGGTGAAGATCTTAAGCCAGTTTTCCTTTAGAGGCGTGTAGCGGTGGGACGGAACAGGAATTTTCCTCATTTCATCTACTCCTCCCTAAAACAAAAACAAAAATTAGCAAAAACATTAGGTGTGACATTTTCAGTCATATATTTTTTTTAATAATAAAGCCAATTGAATGATTATTCGTGAGTATTAACCACTTGTCCTCAGTATGAGATGCTTTTACAAAGGCTTTAATAAATACAGTTACTTCTTTTAAAATGCTGCAAATTATTCCACAATGTAGGGGCATAAACTCAAAAAGCCTGATCCACATATATGTTTATAAATACAAAAATAAAACAGCCACTGATACCGGACTCTCTGGGTGTATAAGATGTTAAAACATTAAAAAGACTTATCTTTAGTTTTTTGCTTTTTAGGGTACTCAATCAGTGTCAATTGGGTTGTATTTAGAATTTATTTAGAATACTCTTTTCACCACTAAGCACACAGGAATTACGCCTAATCATGTAAACCACCCAGCAGCACTTAAGGATTAGATTTGTTAACTCAGAATCGAACCGCCAACCTTCCAATCATAAGCCCAGTTTTTCAATCACCAGGCTAACTTGTACGTAACCGTTATTTATGTATTATAATTATATTAACATCAGTATTTTATTTTAATGTTTTTGTAAAGCACTTTTGGGACTGTATATTAAATTTCACTTACAACACAAGTTATACTTCAACTGAAGTAATTTTCACCAGATTAATAGAACCTTTGCCAGTCAGCACGGTGGCTCACAGCACCCAGGTTAATTTCCCATGTACACCTGGGGCTTTCTGTGTCGAGTTTGCATGTTCTCTCTTCATCTACATGGATTTACTCTCGGTGCTCCGGTTTCCTCCAACAGACCAAAATCTTGAACGTAAGGCACAATTAAGATACCAAATTGTCCATGATTGTGATGTGACTTGTATTGAGTGTATTGAATAAACATGTGTGATGAAGGACCGTTTCTTGACATGAATATGACCTAAATCCTAAAGCGTAAAACATGACGTTTGAGTTTCTGTAAATAAATAGCACTTTTATTTCAGTATAATATAAAACGTGCACATAGATATATATATATAAAGTTTTATATTTATTAAATTACCAATAATAATAACTATCACTAGGTAGCATTGTCACCTCACAGCATGAGCGTGTGTTTCATCATCCGGGTCCTTTACGAGTTAAACTGGCATGTTCTCCACGTGTGTACACCGGGAGCCTTACGCACATTTAAAGGATAATATGGGTTAAGAACTAAACAAAAAAATTAAATGTACTCCATTTTAACGTAGAGTGGAGCGATGGCCATTTAGTAAATCCGGGATCTTAAATTAACATCAGCTGTACACTGCGCGTGCGCACATGCAACCCGAAGCTTTAAATACAGTGTTTTATAAAGAAGCGTTATTTATGCGTCATTTCAAATCTAAATGTTGTTACCTTAAGTTTCTCTCCTGATATTGGGGGGAACTGAGGTCTTTTATGTGCCACCGTGTCTGCAGATTCCATCTCCACTTCACCCATATCCCGCTTACGCTTGGAACTTTTCTTCGATTTCACTGTTTCAAAAATGTCCGTGTTGCTTTCATGATTAACAGCAATACTATCACCAGATGCAGTGTTGTTGCCCGTCTCCATGATGCTCTTTTATTTGGAAGTGTCACCTAAAGATTAATACAAATAAGTGAAATTCTTTCTTAGGACTGTTTATACAGAACATGCGGTATCCTCCATTCTACTAAAAGACCCCAGCCTTGTCCGATCGGTGCCCAAATACAGTGAAACATCTGCCTTAACTTTAACATTTCATCAGCTCTACGTTGTATTATATTTATTTGTATATATTTATTTGTTTTTATTTATTTGTACATTATAAATTATTATGAATTCTATATTACAAAACAGAATGTGGCGGAGAGCGCAGGCAATAACACGAACAGCTACACGTGAATCGCTAGATAGTAAAAAAAAGAAAGTTGGATCAGCGATGATTTTTGCTGTTTTGGTTGATTGCTATTATTATATAGGTATTTATA
>JAOUQU010412479.1:0-11344 GCA_028566735.1 Ammoglanis amapaensis
GAGGGAGAGAGAGAGAGAGAGAGAGAGAGAGAGAGAGAGAGAGAGAGAGAGAGAGAGAGAGAAACCCAAACGCTGATTAAATGACAGGGTTTATAGTCGCGGTAAAATGTTCTGAACGTGAGTCATCTTACTCGTCTTTCATCCTCGTGTGTCGTCGACATTTTACTGCTTCTATAAAATCAGGTCGGTGCACCTGCACGCTACGTTTACATTGTCAGTGACAGTGTAGCCTTGTGGGTAAAGCGTTGGGCTGTGAACCCAAAGATTGGGGGTTCAAATCCAGGCTCTGCAATACTCCGCGACACTGCTGGTTCCATGAGCAAGACCTTTAACCCTGCCTGCTTCAGGGGAGCCGTACCATTGTGCTCTGACCCCAACTTCCAGACAAGTTGGGATATGCGAAGAGAAACATTTCATTGTACTGAACACCTGTATATGTGTAACGACAAATTGAATTTGTCAGCACTGAACGGACGTCTTTATTCAAAGCGACTTACTTTTACACTAGCAATCGAGGGTTAAGGGTTTTGCTCAAGGGCCCAGCAGGAGCAGCCTCGCGTCAGTGTCAGTATGGATTTGACCGGCGTTCTTTGGATTACTAAAGTCCTGTACCCGAACTAGACTACTCCTGGCACACATGCCATCCTAATGAGAAGCACAAGGTCCGTCAAATCTGTGGTAGGATGATGGGAAAATGGTGGAGTCCAGAGAACTTAGTTTCTTCTGGAAGAATCAGGGATTTATTTGACATATTTGCTTTTACGAGTCTGGCATATCCAATCAGATCTTCAGTCAAATATGTAAAATATGTGTTGCCATTGATTTCAATGCAATAACTGAAGTTATTGCCGAGGAACGTTTGGCGGACTGACACGTGTGAGCAATAAGTGCCCTGCCAGACCCACATTTAAAGATAAAAGACAAAAAGTGAAACGTGCGTAATTCATTTCAGCTCTGTTAAAGCACGAAATGCGTTTAAATTTCTCGAGAAAAGGGAAAAAAAACAACTTATTACGTCATTTGGGGTGTTGTGCACTTCAGGATGTTATTTAGGATTTCAGTAGTTAGTATATATTATATGGTGGCACGGGGCCTAAGTGTTTAGCACTGTCGCCTCACAGCAAAAAGTCCCGGGTTCGATCCCCGGGTCTCCCCGTGTCAGCGTGGGTTTCCTCCGGGTACTCTGGTTTCCTCCCACAATCCAAAAACATGCACTAGGTTGATCCAAGGCCCTTAACTCTCAATTGCTCAGACTGTAACTATAATTTATGGTCTTTTCAGATAAAGGCATCTAAAAAAATATGTAAATGTAATATTAATAATGGATGCTTGGGTGTTGCAGTGTAAGCTGTTCTTTAGGATTGAGACGATATTTATTTGAGATCTCTAGGCAGGGTTCGGGTTTAATAATTGGCTGAGGTGTGGATGACCTTGCTTGACCACAACCTTATTTAGACTAGTAAGGTTCATGTTAATAAAATGAAAACCACCCATCCATTTATCTAGTTTTACCACCTCTTAATCGCATTCATGCAACGGTTGGACGATTGGGCGAATACACTAAACACCTGAACAGGCTGCCAGTCTATTATGTTATAATTCTGTACCATGAAACTTGATTAAATTACCTTTAGGTGATAAAGTCACTGTTACATGTGTGTTATTTGGCAGAAGCTCTTATAAAGAGTCACTTACTTACGTTTATCTTGCGAAAGGGTTCAGCAGTGGCAGGATTCTAATTCAGGACCTTCTGATTATTATTTCAGGACAATATCACTATTTAGTATGACACTACAATCTATTAAAATTATATATAAAACAGAAAAATACTAAAGGTAGCATTTTTTAAAATAGGTAGAAGTGAACAGCTGTGAAATTACATTTGAAGACACTTAAAAATGAACGACGTCTGTTTCTTCTCCTCCATCACTCGCGCTGTTGCCAGGCTGCAGCCTCGTCCAGATTATGATGTCAAACCCAACACTTGCGAGGAGTAACATGACTGGTGTGATGACGTGATTCTTTCAGTTTTTAAATGTTTATATGATTTTCTGCAAACGAGACAATAGTAAAGAAAGATTTTCATAATGTCGTCAGTAAAAAGTTTAATATTTGACTCTGAAATGTAGTGAAATAAAACAAAAGTACAGTACTTTAAATATAAAAATACCAGGTGATAGAAGCACTAAGATTGGAACTACATGTCCACCAACATTCAGAATAAAGAGAAGAAGTGATTGTAGTGTGTATGAACGATGTTTAGCTCGGATGTGAGTGTGTAAGTGTGTGTGTGTGTGTGTGTGTGTGTGTGTGTGTGTGTGTGTGTGTGAGGGGTGACATCCAGCTGAACACCAGTCTGAAGTTTGCTCTGCAGTTCAGGAATGCTAAGCGAGGGAGTCGATCTGTATGCTAAAGGAAATGCTTTACAGCATGGAATGAGAGCTACTAAATCCAGACAATAAAACCACTGGCATTTTTCAACACACACCGACGTCTCCTTGGTCTGGGTTTGATCCGAATTATTAACATTTGTAATATCGGTTTGTTGTGAACTGTCAGCATTGTGTACTTGTCATTTTCACATATTTATATTTTTTTAAATATTGATTATGTTTTTATATGGTATTGATTAAAGCTTCAGTTGTTAGTTGATGCAATTAAAAAGCTAAACTAAACAATACAACACGTTTATGAGTTTGTTTTATAAATAATATTAAAAATATTAGGTTATTTGGTGAGAGTATTTGATTCCCCATAATACAAGAAAATAAAAGATATGTCTCATGATTTTATGTCAGCTTTATTGGAACAGGGACACACAGATTGACTACAGAAAAGCTGAGATAATTACACAAAATGAGAAATAAAAATTTATTAGAATTTCATTGAAACATCTCTTTTTCTCGTTTCTCGTTTTACAAGGTTTGCACACACTATGGGATTTATTTGGATTCGCTCCTCTCTGCAGATCATTTTTTAAGACATGAATTTAGAAATGTGAAGCTTCAGCTCTTTCCAGAGATCTTCAATGGGATTGAGATCAGAAGACTGAGAAGCTATGACCTTAGTTCCATTCCATGACTTTGACTTGCTTCTCATGGAGCCATTTTGGTTTCCTTTGCTGTACGTTTTGGGTTGTTGTCATGCTGGAGACCCAGGAATTAAACATTTAATATCTTTAATGTTCCCATAGTCCTTATATCTTCTCTATGTGAGAGTAATTCCATGCAAGGAACTTCATTAGCATTTCTTTTAGAGCCCATATACCTTCTAATTTGCTTTAAAGGTGGCATAATATGTCCCCACTTGTTAGAATTGTATTTTATACATTTATACACATGCGGCATATACTCTAGCCTTTACGCTTTATTATTATTATTATTATTATTGTTATTATTATTATTATCAATGTACTTTTTGATCTTTTTATGCAACGTTTTTCTTTTTTTCAGATCTTGGCCGAAGTGCAAGTCTGTCTGAGAAAGAACTTAAAGAAGCTCAGACAAGAAGTCAGATCATCGCAGCACAACTGACCCTACCATCCAATCCCAACTCTAGAGGCGTCCAGCTATTCAACCGCCGCAGGCAGAGAGTGAACGCTTTTACTCTCGTAAGCATCGCCGGAGAGGAAGAAGGGTCCCAGTCATCATCCCAGAATGAACCCGACTCACCTTCGAGTGCATTAACATGGAACAGAAAGTCTTCAACTGACAGCCAGTCCGGAGACTTGGAGCACGGTAAAAACGACACGCGAACCTTTCAGCCATCTGGCGCAACACACGGCCGGGAACTTAACATGGAAGAGGCTGAGGATGTTAAACACGAAGTGGAAAATGTGCCAAATAATGTACAAGAGAGGCATTTTCTTCCTGTAAATAAAAAAGATCAGGAAGTCTTCGAGGAGGCTGGAAAAGATAACATTATTGGTGATGAAAAGAACCCTCTTTCTGTTCCTAATCAAGTAGAACCAGAGGAACTTGAGCTTAATGGGGTGTATGAGAACTCCAAATCTGGCCCGAATATATGCCACAGCTCTGTGTATAATGGAAAAGATGGAAAGCCAGCACCGAAGCAGTCAACCATCACAAATAGAACAGCTAGGCCCTTTTTCTCCCCTGCTGTGGTAAATTCAGCTGGAACTTGCAATTCCACTCCGGACATCCCTCCTGCCCCCTCTTATTCCACTCCTCCCTTGCCAGTTCACTATGAATCACATGCTAGTGGATATTCCGACTTGCAACTTTCACCTCCTGTGGAGTCACATTATGTGGTGTCCTTCCGGCAAGAGTTCTCCCCTCCACCTCCTGCTCCTTTATACCCAACCCCTCCTCTCCCAGCCTCTGTGAGTCTGCCGTTATCTCTCCCCAACGATCCCCATCCACCTACAGCCATGTCTCCGCCACCGACCGCCACCTACTATGCAACCCAAACAGCCCCTCAGTTCAATCATGTCCCGCAGCTCCTGGCCGAAGAGAGGTCAGAGACACCCACACGCACTGGCCTTCTGGAAGAAGGTCGTATTCGGAGGACGAACCGCAAGTCCATGTTCACTTTTCAAGAAAAACCAAAGGTGGCCCCTAACCCCGATCTCCTGTCTCTGGTTCAAAGAACAGATGAGCTGCGGAAAGGTCGGAGCCCAGCAGAGATGCATCCGGAGGAGGAGCAGCTGGCCCTCGGTGCAGAGGCCTCCAACTTTCTGGCCAAGGATGACAACGTAGAGAGTGCAGTGAAAGATGCAAGGATCCCGGTGTGGGCCTCAACCCTAAAAACTTCTAAAACTCAAGAAAAGGTAGAGCACAAACCTGAGCAAGCCTTGACCCATGCATCTGGAAAGGGGGCAGATCTTTTTGCCAAGCGCCAGACAAGAATGGAACGGTATGCTCATGATAGTGCAGATAGACGAAGATCACCTTCTCCGGCCATGTCATTGCCTCCCTCGTGGGAGTATCCGTCTACCATGCCTGGTCGAGTCAAGGCGATTATTAATGCTTCCAACATCAGTGCAGAGATTTCAAAGACTCTGGAAACCCAGCAAGTTACTCAGAAAAAGCACTTTCGACCACACATACCAGCTCCGGTTCCAGTCCAGGAGAATCTGGCGATGGAAAATGGCTGCAGCCGAGTGGAGATGGAGTTGTCACGACATCAGCCTTACCAAATTAGTTCCTCACTCTTTATTCTGAACCCAACCAAAGATCCTCTAAGCAGCCTTCCCAAAAAAGCCCCACCTCCCAAACCTGTACTGACACAGTCTGCATTTTCCAGACACAACTCTCTTCCTACTCAATACAATCCATCAGACGCTTACCGGTCTGCCCATTGCTTTTCCCCTTCCGTGATGCCTCTCAGATCAGTCAGCAGCGATATCACCACCCATGTGCCACGTGAACGTGTGACTTCGCCACGATCGAGCGTCCAAGCACCAAAACCCACCTTTTCTGCCAAGAAGGCAGGAATAACCCCACAGGTCTGGAAGCCATCTAATTTCTTCTAGTCTGTTTTTTCTTCTTCCAAACCTTCTACTGTTCCTCTACACTATGTATTCTCAATAGACCAAAGCAAAACATGCCCTGAGACTCAACTTGGAATAACCGAGCACTTTGTGCAATTCTAGATGATGAACATATTCCAGGAAAATAAAACTAGAAATGAAATCGATTCTTTTAACATGAGGTTTATTCGTTTCGACAAGCCTTGACGATTCTTCTTGCTCTTAATTAATCGATGATTTGTGTTTGGCAACAGTTAACTTTCTTAGTTCTGCATTAAGATAATAATGTAATAAGCATCATGTGCCTGTTGAGCCCTGAAGAGATTTTTTACATGTCTACATGTGACCCTCAGCTCTCGAACTTTCAGACGGCACTAGATAAACAAGAGCAGTTCTCTCCTACAGTCACGATAGCTCATTTGATTTAGATTACATTATTTTTAATTGCTTCAGGATACAAATCTAATAGGGTCTTAAATAGCATTTTAGCAGATGGCATCTCAAATTTCTGATCCACAGTTCAATAACAGCTCACAGGCATAAAATATGAAGCAAGGAAACACTTTAGCTTTTACTTTAGTCTATATTTGTCATTATACCAACATGGTTGTTGGGTAAATAGGACAGCAGAGTAGCCCTGCTGTTATAGAGTATACTTTTATTGGGGCACTGAAGGAACTTTATATACTTTATACTTTACCTTTATGAGACAAAGAGCATCAAAGCAAGCAAAGTATACTTAAAGTATAAACAAAGTATAAACTGTACTACAGTACATAATCTTTTATACACTGAGGTTATTGAATTATTTCGAAATTTGATTTCTAGCATGATAATAGGTGAAACGTTTTTTAATCTTTGTTTTCATTTTTCACCAGAAGCTTCGTATAAACGTGGATTTCTGACGTCTTTTATACGACTTTATGTATAAAAATCACTGATGATTTGTGTGTTATTGTGGTTTTTCTATCATTATAAAATAAATGCAAATGCTTAACATGGACTAGAAGCCGCTACAATCACTTCATTACAACAAGAGGTAGTAAAAGTTTCAGCTGCAGTCGGGGATTCGCTTTATGTGACTCCTTCATTTCAGTCCAATCGTTTTTATTTTATCACCGGAACCTCATAAATAACAGAATTTTACTATCAATGTGAAATAAAATCAGTTGAACTGTGCAAAATTCGAAAGTTATTTGTTAAAAATTTATTTGTTTTTAAATTGAATCCTTTTTCAGAGCTCTATGATTTACCAAATCTTTGATACGGTCAGTATTAATGAGTTCGAAAATTAATTTTCTGTAGATTTAAGTTGTGTAGAATTCATTTGTGCAAAAAACAGAAAATCATCAACGAACCAAAGACTTTAGCTGGATTTTTACATGCAGGGTCACATATAGAGAATATATTTGCTATATTGTGAGAAATTACCAAGCTGCTGTGTTGGATTGTGTTACTGTTGTCACAGGAAAAAAACACCTTAACTACCACCCGAAATCAAACATTTCCCCTTTTCTGTACCAGTTCTTCTGCAGACTAGCACCTGTACCTTATAACTTGTGTAGTCACTGGGAGCAGCATTGGAATCTGACAAAGAGTTGACAATGTTTGAGTAGCGCCATACCTTTCCTTACTTGACTATTTGTTTCTCTTGGTTACCCAGTCTTGGTAGCACAATTCTGAGATTTATAGGTGAGAATTGTAACTCTAGATGTGGTCATAGAACCACTAATAGAATTTTTGAGAAGATAAAAATATAAAATTTCTTTGTACTCGTCATCTTGTGTTTCTTAATGCTATAATATTTTTGTATTAGGCAGAGGCTTTTATTCAAAGCAACTTGCAATTATGACTGAACATGTTTTATAAGCATCTGTGAGCTAAGGTCCTTACTCAGGGGCCCAATAGCGGTGAGGTAGTCAAGTACTTTTCGACTTGATACACTGCTTTTGTTACTGTTTACATGATTACAGATCATGTGCTTGATCTTTAAATCTTTTGATTTAACTGCATGAAACTACTGTATTAGAAGTCATGTTGTGCCAATAAACAGCCTCTTGGTTTTCATAAAGTATGTGAACACCTGTCTAATTGTGGAGTTATAGACTGCATTAAGAAAGCTCCAGAAATTGGTTGTAATTTGCTGAGATTGGTGTGGGCAGTACGCTGGCTTATTAGTGAGCACTGGCGCCTCACAAGTCCCGGGTTCGATTCCTGAACTTGTGTTTCGTGTGGGTTTTGCATGTTCTTCATGTGTCGGTCTGTGTTTTTCCTTTGGGTACTTCAATTTCCTTCCACGGTTCAAAGACATGCGGCCCGGTTAATTGGAGATACTGAAATTGTCCTGTGTGTGTTTCTCTCTGCACCGTGCAACAGCCTGGTGACCCGTTGAGGTGTTTAGTGTATTCGCCCAGTGACCTCAAATAAGATTAAGCATTGATACAACTAGATGATGGATGGATGGATTTGGTGTTGATTCTGAGCCATCTTGTGAGCTCTAGACTGGTTTGAGATTTTGAAATACATTACACATTATAAGGTGCCCACATGAGTTTGGCCTTATAGTACATAAACATTTACACTTTCTAAACATTTGTTGATGCTAATTAAACACTTACTGCATTAAAAAAGGAAAGAAAATGTCATCTGTAGTGGTAAACAGCTCAGAATTGGTGGGAAATCACATGAAAAATCACATGATCGTGCTGAATTGCACTTGATAGCAACAGGACGCTTTTGTTTGTTGTGCTCGTTTTTTAATGTCTACATTTAGGTTCCAATGACAATTTTTGTTATTCTGCTTTTTATTCATCTGCTTCTCAATGTTCTGTTATTCTTTTTAACATGTCTCATTAAAAAAAAAACTCCACTACATGGTCTCTTTCTACTTTCCCCATTGCTTTACTGCCTATTTCAACCTTCTGACTAATCTACACATTCTCGACAGTATCTTTACCTATCTCTATTTATTTTTTTATATGTGGTCCGTAAATTAATCGAATCTTTTCTATATAGATGTAAGCGTATACATTTTGTTACTTATGTGCTCTGCTTTCGTATTATTTATTTAGCTTTTAATACCATGTCTTTCATCACACACATCACAAATGGATTTAGGTATTTGCATTTAGGAACTATTTACAATTTGCCTCACTTGCATGTTTTTAAGACTGCGGGAGGGAACCCCAAGTGCCCCGAGTACACCCATGCAGACACTGGGAGAACATGCAAAGTCCACACAGAAAAAAACCCATCACTTAGTTATTGACAATGCTACAGTACATCACCATGGAGGGCCAAAATCTAAAAATTATATTAGCCAAGACAAGCTTAGTAAATTATAAAAATACTAATGATAATTCATAATAATATTCACTCCAGTGAAGTTACAAACACCAGACTTGCCCCCAGATTAAAGCTCTATTTATTTGACTTTCAACATATTCTTTAGTGTAGGCAATGTCATAGCGGGTTCAGTGAGGACTGGAAGACCTTGGGCTGGACAGGATTCTTTTATTATCGAGCTTGGTCAGTACCCCTTTTCAGACACAACCAATAATGCTGATTGCACCGCAATGATTAAAACCTCGATCTCCTGATTCTGGTGTATCAGCAGTTTTAAACCATGAAGTCCATAAGGACAAACAATGAGCGACAAATGGGTAATTGTTTCATCCTTATTTATCATAGAAACTTTAAAATTTAATATAATTTAAATATATTTATATACTTTTCTATTAATTTTTTTTAATAAGCGATGACAAAATGTAACATCAAAACATCATGGGCGTTCAGTTAAAGCTTTATTTAGTCATCCAGGGGTCATAAATCATCGCCGTCAAGTTAACAGCGCAGAAATGCAAGCACTGAGCTACCCTTCACGAAGGGGCCAACCTTTACCCTTCTACTCATATGATGGGAACCTTCTCTGGAGGTGAAAACCTACCCAACAGGCTCATCTGAACAAGTGCATATCTCTGCAAAGGTTAGTGTCTGGCTGACTGTGTGCTGGTAACCTGAACAGGGCACGTAAGCTCACCATGCAAAAAAAAGTGCTTGCTGTAGTTATTTAAATCTCTCCAGAAATCTTGGCACGTTGTACAGTTGTGTTTATATGTATGTTTACAGCTTTCATAATCTTGTTAATCTGCATTTGAGTGGTTGGAATGAGCTCGACGGTTTGCATCGGGTCTCGTTTTGTGAGATGTATCCCTGTTCGGTCTGTTTTGAAAAGGATTTAATCCGTCCTCAATAGTGTGGTCACTTTAGGTCTGAAATTAGCTCTCGCTAAGCTTTCACTACCTGCATCCATCTCTAACACTTCTATTAAAAACAGTTGCATATCAGTTCTGGTAACATATTTTTTTCTTTTTTTTATTCAGGTTCCTAAAGAGTTTCCAGTATCCGCCCCGTGCAACAGTTCCATCAGCCCAACATCTAGAACATCCGGATTATTCCGCAGACTCAGCAGCACTGACAAGCCTCCAAGTGGCGTATGCAGCCCTCAGAGCCCTCAAGGTTCTGTGTTCACCTCCCCACCACCGAGAACCATCCATAACCCAATCATTTCCTCTCCAACCCCGAGGCTCATCAGTCACTCTGTACCGTCTTCGCCACCACCGAGGCGGATCCAGAACTCAACTTCTCCCCAAACCTCAAGACCCAGCCCTTTCTCAAGCCTTTCCTCCTCAACCAGTCCACCTATCCGTAACTTTACTTGCACCTCTCCAACACCGAAACCCTTCCACAACTCAGTCACATCCTCTCCTACACCTCTATATATCCAGAACTCCATCAGGTCCTCTCCAAGGCCATTCCAAGGTCCTGGTTCCACAACTCCCATTAGTAACCACATTGCCACCATGCCTGTATCTCCATCTTGGGAACCCAGTTGCAAATCTCCCTCTCCCCAGGATGCCAAGGCCCACCACCGCCTCTTAGCCAAGAACATCATCAATGCAGCCAAGAGGAAGAACAGCCCTTCTCCTGGAGCTCTGAGTGGCCATAATCTTCCAATTTCTCCACTGAGCAGCAACTTTTCACCCTTTGAGTGCAAAACCAGCCCCTTTCAGTCTCGGCCTTTGGGTGCTCAGTCACCCACTTTTACAAGCCCCCCAGTCACCCCAACACGGATGATCCGATCCCCGCTTCGCCGCTACACCACGCGCTCGCTCACCGATGGTTCAGATGCTTCACTCGAGTCAGAAGACTCAGGTGTTCGCTCGCCTGGTATGCGCAGCTACAATACCTGTCCACGGGGCTGGACCGGGAGCTTGAGGCTCAAAAGAATCGGAGTGTCTGAAGACCTTTAGAATGGAGGAATTATGGAGATTGAATGACCCGAGAGGGAAATAAAGCTCATCTGTTGTTTTAGTGTCGTTTGATCAACCTACAAGTTTTTCATATTGTCGTTGTTAGTTCCTTTCATCTCGGGTGGGACATCAGTTTTTTTTTTTGCTGTTTCCTAATTAATGCATTTTTACAAAGGGAGGTAACTGCACAGACGTCCATCCCAGCTAACTAGCAATGTTAAGATTCAAACTGGGGAGTTCAGAATTCCACTTCTTTGCCATGGTTGTATAAAGGTAAAATTATTAAACAGGATTGGAATTCAACATTCGGAGGATGTTTGTGTTTATCCAAACCCTTCGTACATTATAAATGCAAAGGAAATTTAAGATTTCATTATTGCGGTCACTGACCAGCAAATGCACTTGAGGGATTATGGAGAACTGACCAAAACATACACTACATCCAATGAAGTAAAAATCGGAATCTGAGAGGGAGAGAGAGAGAGAGAGAGAGAGAGAGAGAGAGAGAGAGAGAGAGAGAGAGAGAGAGAGAGAGAGAGAG
>JAOUQU010412489.1:0-11343 GCA_028566735.1 Ammoglanis amapaensis
TGTTGCATCATAACATGTTGTGTTATAAATGTGCAGCTAGATTTGAAGTTTCTGTTACAACTGAACATTTATCGGTCACACAAATAAGCAGCACCACAGTTTATTATGTTCGAAATTTAGGAAAAAAAGTGCGACTTATACTCGGGCCGATACGATATTTATATTATCGTCCTATCTGTGTGGAGTTTGTTCTTCTTGTATCTGTGTGTTTCCTCTGGGAGTTCCGATTTCCTCCCACATTCCAAAGACTTACTAATAAACAATAAATCCTTTGATGTCCTTCATGAGTCTTCCGATAAGACTTTACAAGTTTTAATCTCTTCACTACTACTGTACTGGCCGATGAAGATTCGTTCCTCATGACCTCCATATTTCAGGCCTTGAGACCTGAGAGTTTCTCGTCTGTCCGTATGAAGTGACGGCACATTGGCGCTCTAACAGAATTACTGTTGTATGTAAATATGTGGCTGAATATAAACGACTCGACTCGTGCATGTGAGACAGAAACAGCGAAATGGAAATTGGGTTTACAAACATGAAGGTCTGAACTTGTGCCCTCTTCAGTCACTCGTCTTTTACGGCGTCGGGCCAAAAGTCAGCTAAACCAGTATTTTTGTCGTAGTTCCATTGTGGCTTCCGGTTGCTTCTGCGTCGCCGTGTGGGTCTCACCCTCCAACCCTGCCACCCCCCCCCGGCCTCACTTCCTTTATTGGCCCTGACGTATTTCCTTTCCAGCGCAAATATTTCCACACACACTTGTTAGTACCTCAAGTCGCTCTTTATCATCTTGTACCTGATCCGAGTTCTCAGACTCTCGACTGTTCCTCTCGGTCCGGTTACACAAACACAAACACGGACGTCAGGCCTGAAATCCCCTCCAGCCCAAACCAGACAGACAGAGCTGATCCCGGCACGAGGAAACGCTGCTGAGATGGACCGCAGGACTTTGGAAGGGAGCTGGAATGCACCGCAACGGTGGTCTGGAAGTCAGGGGTGGATGATGCAAGGCGGGGTTTGATGAGAAATGTAGTCGATGTGTCGTCACGCGTGTACGAAGAGATGATCTTCAAACCAGTTACAAACTGTTCATCCTTTATATATTTTATAATGCGAGCAAATAAGCGTTTTATTTCCAGAATGAGACAGAATTTCAAAACATTTAGTTCTTTTAACACGTCATATTTTATAATCTGTTTATCTCAAATCAGAAAAAAGCAACATAATCATTTATCCATGTGTATTTACTGTATGTTGTTGTTGTTTTACACTCACCTGTTTAATCAGCCAATCAGCCGGCATGATTTTGAGAGTTGGAAGAACTAAGCTAGCACGATGCTAGCAGTCCGAACTCAATAACTGACTTATGCTAAATATAAACACACAATTTAACTCACTATACTCATAATTGTAATTATCAGAAACAATCACAGACAGCCAGGTCACTATTAATCTGGCATAACATTATGACCACCACAGTGAAGTAACCAGTGATGTAAATATTAGGCAGTGAAGGCTTAATGGTTACGATACTAGATTAGGGTCCAGAAGGTCACCGGTTCAAGCCCCACCAAGTTAGTAATGTTGGGCCTCTGTCAATTTGCTCATTTGCTCTTCAAGCCCCGATACCATAAAGTTGCCACTACTGGGCCCCTGAGTAAGGCCCTTAAATACTCAATTATTATATAAAAGATGGTGTTCCATTGTAATTGTAGGATGCTTTGGATAAATAATGCATCTGCTGAAAGCTGAAAATGTGAATCTCATTTATTACGGTGGTCAGATCGTCAGGTCTGATCATTTATTGATGCAAAGCAGATATTTTAATATTCAATAAACAATTTCAATAAGTTACTGACGTTTGTCAATTTGTAAATGCTGCTTAAAAGCTGAAGGTGGTTAGTCGGTTAATCCTTATAGTTTTGGGTTAGGAACTGAAGAGAAGCGACAGGGCCAACGAGTCCAAACTTCTTCACATAAGCTTGCATATTCCAGTTCCCTTAAAAGACAGAAACAGAACAGAAAATAAAACTAAGTGCATAAACAAACCAACACAGTTTATATATAAAACAATTATTGTGTGTAAGTGTATTAGACAGTTTACTAGGTACAACTTACAGTACCAGTCCAAAGTTTGCACACATCTACTCATTCAATGGTTTTTCTAGACATGGTTTTATTTTATAGGTTGTAGATTGATACAAATGAAAGAACACACCGAGAATTATGTAAACAATAAAATCAAACAAACCACAATACGTTTTATGTTTTAGATTCTACAAGGAGTTACATTTTGCTTTGTACATCGGTTTTCTGCCATTCTCTCAATCGGCTACACCAGGAGCCACCTGGAATGTTTTCCAATAATCTTGACGGACTTTCCAAAAGTGCTGAGCACTTGTTGACCTCTTTGTCTTCACTCTGAAGTCCAGACGCATCCTAAATCATCTCAACTGGGTTTAGATCAGGGCCAAAAACTAAATCTGGTTCCCTGAGCAAAAGGATTGAAGACCTGATGGGTTGTTTTTCAGCCATGAAAGTGCACACACACACACACACACACACACACGCACGCACACACAAAATTCACACACAATACACTCACACGCACAATCACAACACATACACAAAACATGCACACATACACACACAACACACAAATAACATGCACACACACACACCACACACATAAAACATATACACCCCTGAACACATAAAACATGCACACACACAACACAAAACATGCACACACACACACACACACAAAATTCACACACAATACACTTACACGCACAATCACAACACATACACAAAACTTGCACAGATACACACACAACACACAAAACATGCACACACACATACAGCACACACATAAAACATGCACACACACACACACACAAACGCCCACAAAGATAGATCAAGTGTTGCTTTTATTTGATGATTCCGATTATTATACATCAACTCACACTTTGTATAAATACAGACATCGGTGGTATTGGGACGGGGTTTGCTGGACTGATCTCTGCTGTAACTGAATTATAATTCCTGTCTAAATTAAACACACATGCTGTTGTGATGCTGATGGTAGTGACAGGAGAACAAGGGGTTTTTGGCAGGGCGAGTGTGTAAATACCAGTCACAGCTCCGGCTGCTACGATGATATCGGATTCGGCTCGGTCCTTCCTTTGGTGTACAAGACTCGGTGTTTAGTACCAACTTGTTTCATAACTTGTTTAACGGCTGTGAAAAAACGTGTTTTATCCCTTTGAGGGTTGAGTACTGGGTAGTGTAAGAGTCTGTTTCACATGATCACCTCTCTGTAGACTGTAAGATAATTATGTTCCCGGAGATGCTGTCGAAGTCTAAAGTAGCTAAAAACAATCTCACATCCAAACATGCAGCCTGGTTCCTTCATTGATTAGAGAAATCAAAATGCTCCAATAGGTGTGTGAGTGTCCGTGTGTGAACTGGCGCCCCACTCAGGGTGTTTCTGTGTGCCCTCGTATCCTAATGTTATTGTTTATCTTTTTATCCCCGAGTCAGATCGCTAATGCGTCGATGCACACCCATCACTGCCACGTATCAACTGTGATTGTCTTCATCACCCATGCTGACAAACCACGACTACCGACGACCATAAAATGTTCTTATAAGGGAACGCGGCTCGAAAGCGTTCGCGTTTGTGTCTCAAGCGCAGAAATAAAAATAAAAAAAGGTGACGTGTTAAAAAAAAAAGAAAATAAAAAAGGAAATGCAGCAGCGGTGATCGGGAAATCCCGTCGGTACACACACTTAACACAACACATCACACGGCCACATCCTGGAATGAACAAGTGTGTCTGTGTGAGTGCGGCGGCTTGTGAATGTTTGCATGCAAATATGTGTAGAGGAGTGTGAAAGTGCAAGTCGAAAAGAAATAAAAGGTCATATTCACCCTCACTTAGGTCATTTTCTTATATAGCAACATAGAGCGCACGGTTTCCTGAACTGTTCTATTCAGGCAGTGGTGGTGAAATGAAATGATAAGAGACTCGGATGAGTGTGTATCAGTGTGTGTGTGTGTGTGTGTGTGTGTGTGTGTGTGTGCAGAGTGCGATTAAGTGTGTGAGATGGAGTTAGGAGACCTGGTTTTATGAGGTCATGTGACCTTTAGGCCTTCGGGTCTAAGAACAGGAGGTGATAATGTTCCGCCTCTGCACACAATGAGCCATATTCGACCCCGCTATGGCCAGGTCGACACACACACACACACACACACACACACACACACACACACACACACACACACTCACCTGCTTTAATCTGACAACTTTCAAATGCAGTGCCTTAAAAATATATTTCTGATCAAGTTTTGTGACCGCACTTATTGAGTAATTGTAGTTTTTACACCGAATGCCCTTCCTGACACAACCACCCTATTTATCTGGTCACGAAATCAACATTCATTGTCAGACATGCAATTTATGTTTGAATTTGCGAAGTATTTTAAGACACTCGTGAGCCTTTCAGTCTCTCGTCTTATTTGGCTTGTGAGCCTTGAGAAGTCCCGGGTTCGATCCCCGGGTCGGGCTGCGGAGTTTGCATGTTCTCCCCGTGTCGGCGTGGGTTTCCTCCGGGTACTCCGGTTTCCTCACACAGTCCAAAAACATGCACTAGGTTGATCGGAAAATGTGAAATTGTCCAGTAGTCTCACAAGTTCCCACCACTTACTGGTGGTTGTCGTCAGGAAGGGCATCCGGACGGAAAACTCTGCTCCAAATATTAACGTCCTACCCCAGGAACTCGGAAAACGGACGATAAACGAATAGATAGAGATATAGATTGAAATACATTGGTGAACACCCACTAGGGGGCGGTAGTGAGCACATATGCCCGGCACTTTAGAAAGGGGGTTCGCCTTAGCCACGATGCACCCGGGGAGCAGTTAGAGGTTGGGTGCGTTGCTCAAGGGCACGTCAGTTGTGACCGGATACGACTGTCGAATTAATTTATTTGAATTAGAAAACAACTTCTTTGCCCGAAATAACAAAATGTAAAAAGTAAATAAAAAAATTGTCTAAATCTAAATAAAATGTTCGTATGATATATGAAACGTCCATGATTGAAAGATTCACTGTACCTCTGACTCCTGACTGGGTCATAGTAAACTTTAGCCAGGCCGTTCCCCGTTCCAACCATGATCTGGTTCAGCTTTGGGTGCCAGAGGCAACGAACCACGCTCTGCATGGGGAAGTGGGAAAAAGAAACAGACAGAATGCAGGAAAAATCATTTAAATAAAATTGCAATATTATTATTAATACATATTTTATGTTGCCAAACATTGGAACAAACAAATTTAATTGTGAAGTCATAAGCAAGTACACATCACTAGTGCACTTTCTTTGACACATTTTAGTTGTACATAACAGTCATGCTCCCAACTGTAAATAATAATTAATAGCAAAGAGTAGAAAAATGTTTACGTCTATTATAGTATATTTCGTTATTATATTTATCTTTTTTATCTTCTATCAGGCATCTTGGCAAGTAGCATAGTAATAATAATTTCATTGTACAAGAACAACCAGGCTTGTAGGGACAGTGTAGCCTAGTGGGTAGAGCGTTAGGCTGGGAACCCAAAGGTTGGGGGTTCAAATCCGCTACACTGCTGGGTCCTTGAGCGAGACCCTTAACCCTGTCTGCTCCAGGGGAGCTGTACGTTGACTGACCCTGCGCTCTGACCCCCAACTTCCAGACAAGTTGGGATATGGGAAGAGAAACATTTTATTGTACTGTACATCTGTATATGTGTAATGACAAATAAAATTTGAATTTGATTTGAATTCCTCATTGTGTTTATGACCATAACACTTTTGAAGTATTTGTTTAGCAGTGGTGGTGATCAATTATTATCCCATTATTTGGATTTTTTCCAAATCTGTATTTAATATATTTTCTTTCAAATAAACTAACTGTATGTAGAAGGTTTGTAAAAGCATTAAAGCTTCTTAGCATCCAGCTGTTCTGGTCCCCGGCAGCTCCACTAAGCTCACCTGACCCAGAACAGAACCCAATTCCTCTACGTCTGTCCACCATGTGTGGAGAACTTCGAATCGTCCAGAACTTTCGTTCTGATTATGATTGTGTCTCTGTAGTGATTAGAACGCATTTACCTGTGCATGTGGTGCTCAATTCGATCAAGAACGAAGACAACGACCAGTAAACCCTTCGTAGTGCTTAACTTACCGGCACATGTGTTTTGATTTTAGCACATCTGTAGTCTGCTATCTCACCCAGCATGAGAGTCTATACGTAGTGGGGATAATTCCGGCACAGGGGCTGATCAACGAGGGCAGTGTTAAACAGCCCGGCCACTGATGCCAGCTCTAAACAAGCTCATTAATCACCGGTCGCTCGTGAGGATTACGTTCCAGCCCAGCGCGGCTCAGACGTACCTCTGTTGAGGCTAACACGCGGCACTGAAAGTCCAAATATAGCAGAAAAGCACTAAGGCTGAACAAGGTTTACTCCACGGTGCACAACTTGAACAGGATTGTGTAGCGGATTAAACTCATGCACAGGAAGTAAAGGCCAGACGGTGATTGTGCACCTCGATTGAAAGCAGCCAAAAACATGATGAAACAGGTTCTTTACTAAACAGGTTATGTCAACAAGTGCTTGTAACATGAGGCCTCTAAATTTGGGATGAAAAGCTCCTCTTTTTTATCGTCTTTGTTCCTCGTAGGGTTTCATATGATCCAGCTGTGGGAGTTTTTCTTTTCCCCTGCCATTACTGATATAAGGATGAACAAGTATAACGAAAGTCTTAGTTCACATATACTAACTTGTATGGAAGTTGGGGTCATATTGCGTGGTCGGCCATCATACGGCGCTCCTGGAGGTACAACGTCGCTTCTGTAAACAGGTTCTCAACCCTGTGTGCTAAGCTCTCTTAGGGCTGTGATGGCTTAGTGGATAAAGACCTTTAACCCTCGATTGCTCACAAATGGTGTTCGGTTTTAATTAAGTGACTTTGGATAAAAACGCACAGACCGACAGACATAAAGCAGAGACAAACTATGATATTCGTAATATCTGAATTGCCCATGCCGTCCTATTAATAGGAGCCCGGATCTGAAAAAGTTCAGATCCGGGCTCCTATTTAACCTCCTAAACTACTTTCATATTTCTGTGAATCATGTTTTGAATAAACCTTAGATTTCTGCGATGAAGCTTTGACTTAACTCACTTAATTTGTTAGGTGGTGGGTGATGACAGACACCCCACATTGGGAGCAGCTGAACGCTGACCACTGCCTAATCAAAACCAAAAGCTGCGATGCCGTGCAGTTTGTCTGTTTGCGTTTTAGTTGCTGCAATGTGGCAGTGTAATCCACCGCTGTGTAAGCTCCTCGTCCAAGAAAAAAAAAAGAAGCCCACACAACGTTAGACCGAAGGCTGTGTTCGCTTGCTTGATTATTTCATCTTCTGAGCTTTAGGTAATTGGGGATTAACCTCTTCGTGTAGTATAAATGAGAACCGCTGTCATGGAGCATCACCCGCTTTGATTCGCAGTGATTCTCATGTGAAAACGTGTCGTGTCACAATTTAGTCCCTTCCGGAAAGCATTACGGAGTTTTCCGGAATGACATGGGGATGTGCAGGCTTCATCTTTGATCTGACAGCTGTCCTAAACACGCTCGGCTCACTTGATTAAACTACTGCAAGGATTTAATTAGGTTTTCCTCTTCCTTTTCTACAATATACACACCTCTATGCTATGTAAGAGCTATTCGACCTTGGCGATCGTAATTTCTTCACCGTAAACCTGGGCGGAGTGAAAGCGAAGCATTCCATGAGTGCTCAGCACCTCTGGAAAGCCTCGTGAGAAAAGAAGCCTTGTGAGTCTCAAAGCTGCTGGGAGGTTTGCTAAAATCACAGCAGTGCTGACTTAGTGGTTAAAAAACTGGCCTAGAGACTCCAAGGTCACGAGTTCAAGTCCCACTACAACCAAGTTGCCACTGTTTAGCCCTCGAGCAAAGATCCTTAACCCTGAATTGCTCAAAAAATGTTTGTGTTCCGTTGCAATTCTAAGTCACTTTGGATAGGGGTGTGTGCTAAACGCTGAAAATTAACAATCAAAATCAACAATTACGGAGCCATGAGAAGGAAGGAAAATTGTCTGTACTGTAACCCATGATTAGGATTCATTATGTGTCATCTGGGCCGCCATCAAGCGCACGTAAAGAAGAAGAAGCGGATTTGTCTTCAAGGTTCGTCAAGCATGAGCAGCGTACTATATTCCACGCAAACAAATGTGCACGTGTGACACATGCTTTGAGAATAAGAGAGCGTGTGGTCTGAATGCCAGCCCCTAGAACTCTGTGAGAAATAAAAAAAACCTCAGGAATTCATCTGCCCTGCTGAGCAACAAAAGAAACCGACCAAAAAGGCCAGATAAAGGTCTGAAGCTGTCAGAAATGTTTGGACGAATTTTGTAAATAACGCTGTGAAGGAAACGTATCCACTCGTGTCAGGCTTGGAAACATCAAGACCAGACACCTTGGTTGATTCTTGATGGATAGATTCTCGATTTTTAGCTTTTAGTGCCTTTTTAGTGACAATCTGAATATGTATTTTATTTTAAGTCTATAAAGCCTTGATGTCCTGACAGCTACATGACAGTCTGATTCCTGTCTAAAAATTATTGTTACAGGCAGCAGGGTAGCTTGATGGTTAGCACTGTTTCCTCACAGCAAGAAGTCCCGGGTTCGATTAAGTGCAGTTTTCATGTTCCCATGGGTTTACTCTGGGTAGTCTGGTTTCCTCCCACAGCCCAAAAGCATGCACTAGGTGGATCGGAGATGTGAAACTGTCCCGTACATACACAGTTTCCCAGAGCATCTGTAGTGGTCCGCAGAGCCAAATGTCAGACATGACAGAAATTTTTTAGTATTAAAATAAGGCACCATATGAAAAAAGGACACGTGTGTGTGTGTGTGTGTGTGTGTGTGTGTGTGTGTGTTTGTGTGTTTTGAACCCTGAGGTACGTCTTCTGTTATCTTCTCACCTGATGGAAGACTGGACGTCTCACCTCATTTTACACCTAAAGAAAAGTGGACTGTGGGAATATAAACAATCTAGTGCAAAAAAAAAAAACGTACCGCCCCCGTCCCAGTTTCTTTTTCAACTCCGAATATGACCCTGCACTAGGGTCACGTTAAATGTTTACACCCCAATGATTGGTGGCTCTTTCTTCCACAGGACCGCCAGGCGCACCACTTTATTAAAAGACGGCACTTAAAGCCAGACGTCTCGCTGAGAACAGTGTTGGATAAACATGATAAATTGTCAGCTTGTCAAGGTTGTGCCAGAGCAAGCGGCTCGATAAATTATTTGAAGCGAGCTCTAAACTATCCAGGAGCATGTCGAAGAAAGGAACGCTGATTTTGGAGATTAGACCAATATCGACAATGAAGTAAAAGATGAGAGGTGTTATAACTACACACATAGCGGTGGTGAATCTGTACATCCATCACAAGAAGCTTATGAGAGTCAAGCACAAGTTTTCACCATTTTTCTTTAAATATTTAATTATCTAACTATCTTATTTTAACCTCGTCACCAGATCTTTGCCAAATCTACCTCGACGTGTGTAAATCTATTTGTGCTCAGTCATCATTTCTAACAATAATCAAACCCTGGATCGCAATAAAAGTCTTTTATGTAAATCATTATTCATAATTAATTTCACTAATGTATTTTAACGTCATGAAATAAACAAATCAACAAATAATTAAAAGTTGTAGTAGTGGAATATGACACGTATGCCATGAGCACGCCTGTATTGTGTCAATGGAATTTAATGTTTTCACTCTGTTGCCATGTTGGTTAGTTTTCCACCAATCGGTTGGTGTGTTACAACCCAAGTAAGTGTTTAGTAAATCGAAATGTACTTGAACTTGAAAATCTAAATATGGTCACCCTTGCGTAAATAGTTTTTGTCTTTCTCTGTTGTATTTCTGTCAGGATGTGTTTACAGATTGGTGTTCGGCAGTCCATCTGCTTATCCTATAAACTAATATTAGTGTGGTACAACCAAACTGATATCTGGCTTTGCAGATTTTGTCCTGTGAATTAAAAAAAATATACACAAATTAAATGGAAACTCGATTTTAGCATCCGGTGTTTAACTACGTGCTACAAATTTGTCTTTTTAAAACACACACCTTTGAGGAACGATGCACTACAAAGTGCAGAAGAAGCTACAAAACGAACTTGGGCTTTCTAGGCTATACTGAAGCGATCTAATTCACCTCAGTACTGAACGGCTAAATTCCCATACAGAAGCAATAAAAAAACCTAATAAAAAATATTAGAAAATTAACCCAAAGATGAACATTCAAACTTGTAAACAATAGCACAGCTATTTAGTTTTCATGCTGTTGAGTGGGATAAAGAGTAGCCTGCAGGTCTCCGGGCAGATACATCATCTTAAGTAGTCTATATTTATAAAGAAGATAGCTCAGCGGGTGTGTGTACGCCGTGGACCCACTTACTGCACTAGCCACCTCGATCTCATAAACTTTTTGGAAGGATTCTCTGTCGAAGAAGACCAGTTTGCCGTTGCCCTGATCTCGCTTGACTGAAGTCCCGGTCACCAGGAGTTTATCGTCGGGACTGAAGCAGCAGTCTGTCCTACACTCAGACACAAGATAAGACCCGATCATATGGTTTATTGAGTGCTTCGTTTAATCATGCTTTAAGAATATTATCTAAAAGTACAGATTAGATTGTGTTCGAGTGGATTCAGCCGTACATCGGGAAGTACGAGGTCAAACCCGTGGCCACGTTAAGAGGATTCTTAAAACTGCGAATGTCCCATGTCTTTAGGGTGTCATCTCCTGTAGAAAAAAAAGGAAATGATCAGGTTTGAGGTACGAGTGCTTAATACGATGATCAGCATCATAGCTCTCAGTGATCGCTAAAAGATCGTGCCTCATTCAAACAAGATAACATGATTCAACATGAAATGTGGCCATTGTTTCTTTAATTCAGAGCTAGTCGGCAGCACAAATTAAATGTTTTCACTCATTAAGAGCCAATATGTAGAGATAAAATAACTTAAGTAAAAGCATTATTGTTGTGAGGATTAAAGTTAACAACACAACACTAGAAAGGCACGTTTGTGTTTACCCTCCGGTTTTAGCGACGAGTAAGAAAAGTCGTTGTCTAAAGGATTTTTAATCAAGGCAATGGTGTAGAGCAGGGGTCACCAACGTGGTGCCCACGGGCACCAGGTCGCCCGCGAGGACCTCATGAGTCGCCCGCGGGCCTGTTCTAAAAACAGCTCATAATAGTGAAAGT
>JAOUQU010412499.1:0-11343 GCA_028566735.1 Ammoglanis amapaensis
CCCCAATATCGCCCAGCTCTACCTCAAATCCTCTCACATATCAAGACATGTCACAGACATTTTGTCACAGAGTTGATAGACCTTGTATAGTTACCATTTACAAGACTGCAACTAGATCCCTTTTAAAATGATTTCCCATCATGCTCCTAATACATAATTTGCCACAGTCAGTAAAAAGACAGAAAGGTGAGAAATGTGGCGAGTGCAGCCTCAGATATCCTGCAGTATAATAATTAGGGTTGTACCAGACAATACATTTTTATTATACGTCCGGAACCGGAAAGCACCAGATATCTGAAGCTGGCTATCCTGCTGGAACTGGTTAGTTGATGCTCATATCCATTTTGGGCAATGAAACACCTGGTCTACAACCACAATTATTTATTAGTATGGTGTAGGGCCTCCTTTTGTGGCCAATACAGTGTCAATTTGACTTGGGAATGACCTATACAAATCCTGCACAGTGGTCAGAGGGATTTTAAGCCATTATTCTTGCAGGATAGTGGCCACGTCACTACGTGATGCTGGTGGAGGTAAATGTTTCCTCCGTCGCTCCTCCAAAAAACCCTTAAGTGGCTCAATTATATTTAAATCTGGTGATCTGTTCATCAAACCAATCTTTCACCAGTCTTGCAGTGTGTATTGGTGCATTGTCATCCTGATACACGGCACCGCCTTTAGGATAAAATGTTTGAACCATTGCGTGAATCATTGTTCTATTTTGAACTCTAAGCCACCCATAACGTTGTGAGCATTGCAATATTTTTAGCAAAGCTGTGCTTCTACTTGCTAATTGAACCTTCACACTCTGCTCTTACTGGTGCATTGTGCTATTACTAAAGATCAGGCACCAGCCTGGTCCAATTTAGCCATGAAACCTTCCATACAGTTTCATTGACCAACCCCTGTAGCAACTATGGAGACTTTGAGATAGGTGACAAACCGCCTCCCAAAACAGAACTAATAACTAAACAAGAATCAGTAAATCATGGTTCAATTTTAGTTGTAACTTCAACTTTCAGTTTAGTTTCCTAATGTTACTTTCTTAATGTCGTCTTAATGTTGCTGTAAGGATTCTTTGTTTAGAAAGGTTTGTACAATTATTTGTTCACTATTACTAAAAAAATTCCATCAATTAGTTGCAGCAATGACTGGTGGTATTCACACTTTTTTGTAATGTTTAATGTTAAAGTTTAACATGGGTGTGTGTGTGTCTTAATGGCACATAATAAATAAATCAAAAAGTGAATTAAACTTTTTTATCTCTTTCCCTGAATTTTGTAGCATCTGTGGTTTATTTCCACTTTTGTACGCACGTGTTACCCTCACTTTTTAAAACAAGCACCCAGACCCAGTGTGCATGAGCTGCCATGCGTGCTGTTCGTGACAGGACATCTTTTTAAAAAGCTTAAAGCTCGCCAACCAACGCATATTTTGTTACAAAAACTAAGTCACCTTTATTTATATAGCACTTTTTTACAATATACATTTGTTACTTTGAGACATACTGGACCAACAGATACCAAAATCCCTGAACAGAAAGTAAATTGTGTGCATGATGATTAAAATTGCCAGATATAAAATGATACAAATATACAAAAAGATTATTACTTTTGTCATATTTTAATATTCATGTAGGACAATGTGAAACCTTTATTAGACAAGGTAAGATATAAACTGAACATAAACAAACTGCAACTGGCCTCCAATTCTAAAATTAAATAATAACAATTATACTAGTATTGCTCAAAAAAAAAGGTAAAAGTAATGCACACCCTCAGATTATTGCCAAGCGCCATTAAACACCACAAGAAGAAAACATGACACGAATTTATTCCATGTCAAGAAGGATCTAAAATATGGGATCATTTTGAAAATGATAAAGATACAAAGAGGAAAACTTACACAATGATCAGGAAAACATTCACCTATCATTCGTCCACCACCAACATGCATTACTACTTCAAACATGTAAGGAGTTTGCTAGCCGAGCTACCCGATGCCCATCTGAGGAGGCCGTAGGAGGGCAGCAGTGTGCTTTTACACTTTAATAGCGTGTGTGACTTCAAATGCAGGCCTCGATTGCTCAGTGAATTTGTGATTTTCATTGATGATTTTTGAGTGATCTAGGATGTGTTCTCTAAGTGTTCGCTTTCTTTTTTAAGCAATGTGTATATATAGCTAACAGGAAACATTCCCATAACTTCCAGAAAACGTTATGTAAAAATGTCATAATGTTATGAGCAAAGGTTCTATAAATGTTATTTGATTTTGATTTTTTTTAATATTTAAATATTTAAGTCATAACTTATAACTGAGTTCTTATAATTTTTGTAAACTAATTAGTTAAAAATAACTGGACAGAATAACATTGTCGCTTGGACTATAAACATTAATATAAAAGCTTCTGCCGCTTTGGTTTATCCGCAGTGCTCTGTTCTCTGATGCGAAAGTGTCGGGCTTTAAGCAAGGTTAAAGAAATATGGCTGGTTTCATTCTAAAACATTATAAAATCAACTTCAGTGATAAGTATAATTAGTAATACATTATATTTTCTTGTCAGTAACGAGATCAGCAAAGTAACTATAGGAACAGTAATTAGTTAGAATCTCGTTATTAAAAAGAATAACATCGTTAGAATAAAGCTGCTGTTAGCAAACGGGCTAATACTACCGAGCAGCTGAAACAAATCAGTTATCCTATTGTTCACAGATTTAAAAAATACTAGCGAATGTAATTGAAAAAATCTGTTAGAATTACAAGAGAGTATAGCAAAAATATTATGCGTCAATATATGTCAAATTATATTTGCACACTCACCGTTTGACACGTACACCATTACTGTAGAGCTGTTTGTTGGTGTTTACGCAGATCATGTATTTCCGTTTCCGCGATTGCGTAAGAGCAGCGAAGTAGAGAAACTCTCGTTAAAGCCTGTAGGAAAGCGGGGTTGAACATCCAGTCCTCGTCTTACGCCAGAAACCACTCCCACAATACGTCAACGTTTTATTTATTTATTTATTTTCACAAGACGTCAACGTCGAGGCCGAAGAAAATAAGTTAATTACAGAAAGCTTCACAACACAGTGTACATTAGCGCCATCTGGAGTCCAAAAAAACTTTGTAAATCCCAAACTGTCCAATAAAAAAGGCAATTTGGGGGCGTTTTTTGTGCATATAATTCAGATACTTTAATTGCACTAACATTTATTGTGTTTCTTATAGTAAGGGATTGGGGTCAAACATTTAGAGTCTACAGGTGTTGCTACTCACCCAGATAGCAAGCATACGTTGGTCAAACGACAGTGATTACGACAGTCATTTTGGCCAGTGGGCCTAAGCTGGCCTGACGTTGGCTGCCACCCAGTGTTCAAAGGTGGGCCTACGTTGGTCTGATGTTGGGTTCGACGCTGGAATGTTGTTGGTTGGCAACCATTTTACTCTTGCAAGGCAAACATAACTATAATACTATAACAAAAATTAATGGAAGATCACACATGAATACTTATTTACCTCTAAAGTGTGCATTCTCAAAACACAGTCCACACTTTCAACTTATACTAAGAATTTTAGAAACAACTAAAACCATGTCGACTTTTTTGCACTGTATATGCCATATATGCACTGTAATGTTCTAATGACATTCACAATCAGCATGACAGTGTTTTAAATACTGTATATAAAAATGAACTGATGTCTGTTTACAAATTTGTCATAAAAGTTTTTAAACAAACAAAAACCATAGAATAGCACAAATTGCATCACTGCATATGTTAATGTATTGATGATGGTTATCAAAAGTATCCATGCACACCCTGTTATGCAACAAAGGCACTTTATTGTTTTTAGTGGCAGAAATATTTTGTAAAAAAAGGAATATAAATACCAGCCCAATGTGAAATATTTTCTTCAGTTTAAACTCTGGATGATCATTATGAATAAAACATTAAAAATAATTAAAACATTTTAATGGCAATTTAGTAATACATATTTTAACAAAACATATATTTCAATAAAACTTAAATTTGAATATGAATTTTAAAAATGTTATTGAAAAAAAAATTAACAACCAAAAGTTAAGATCAGAAGAGAGGTACTACAGGCTGTTTGAGTTATTGGAAGGAAATGGGATAGTTGGAGAAGCAAGAAAATTATTAAAAGAGAGGAGATAATAGCCTTAGGTTAGGGGTTGTTGAGATCAATTACACAATGCTGAAAGAAGTGCTATAAGAAGTGTAATACTGTAATATTGTTTTAATTTGTTACTTAATTACTTAGTTAGTCTTTGGATGGAACATAATGGAGCTTCCATTAAAGTCCATCAGTGTTAGGTACAAACAGGAGGTGTGCCTTGTAATTGAGTTAAAAGACTCCAGTGACCACCTAATAATGGTTAATGTGCAAGGTTCAAGTTCTGTAAAGGGAAAGCTCCGGCGGTACAAAGTACAAAATGCCATTGCCAGGCTGCAACACAAAGAGGTGGAGGGGGAAACCCAGGCAGCAAAGGCAATAGTGCAAATCAGATGGGGGGCAAGACCCATCTAAAAGCAGTGGTGTCCCCATGCGCCTGGAGATGTAGGGGATGTATGGGGCAAAACATCGGTGAAGGGCAGTCCAAAGGTGATGACTCTGCAGCTGCCCGAATTGGCACCGGCGGAGGTGTGGTAGGTTTGAGGGCTGAAGCAGGATCTTACAACTTACCTGTGCTATCATTTCTGTTATACAGTAACATATAAAAAGAAGTGTTTAGTTAATGGTGTAGTTGAAGCCATATTGTTGACTGATTTCTGTCGAATGTATGCTTGATATACAATCAATTTGTAACAGATCTTGTTCTACAACGGAGACAGTCAGCTCCATGGAAAATCAAGCTTGAACAGTTCATGAAAAATCTCAAACAGTCTCAGTTTTCATGAAAGTATTTCTATATTTTCACATGCACATGCACACACACATACAGACCAGAGGGAACGAGAACACTAATAACACACAAACATGGTAGCTACTGAACTAACAAAACAATCATAAAATGGTTATGCCATTAGTTAACATTTCTGTTCATTCTATATTTTTTTATATTTTATTCTTTTGCATGATTTGCCGATTTTGAAAATGAAGCTTTGTACATCATTATTCACATGATCAGTGTACATCAAATCACTGAATGTAGTTTGTTTTCCACACACACTGAAGCGTCTGATTTAATGGTAACACTAAAATTCAGTTTTTCATGTCAATAACTCTGTATTGGTAGTACAAGCTTATTGATAGGCTCTGACATTTTTGCTAATGTGTGATTGTGCATTACCTAATAAATAAGTAAATTGGAAATAATTGGTTTCTGTATAATCATTTTCAACAAAATTCATCTGTGAGTTAAAGAAATTTTAAACCTAACAAATGGTAGCGGTGGGTGGTTGAGAATTGATTATTAATTGGTGATTAGATAGTCGAACATCTTTGCAGAGTGAATGGAGCCAGTTGAATAGATTACCTGCCATACTCACTGAGTACCCAACTAAAAAAAGGTAAGAGTGATTTCAGTTCTTTATTTAGGTGCATTCAGTTTAGAGTGAGTGTGATTGATATTTATTTATTTTAAGTGTTATAAAATTTTACATTTCATAAATTATATTTAAAATATTTAAATTGTATTCTATTCGGGTGTTCTATTCAACATACTCAGAATTGTTCATCAGAATCTCACTGGTAGGGAGAAGTTGTCCAATGACAAAATAGAGTTAATGACCTATTATGAAGTGTTTCACCCCAAGTTATTTTAGGGCGAGTGATATGTTTCACCCCAGAATGGGCGAGTGAGGCTATGTAAAAATTGGTATCAACAATATCAGTAGGAGCGGGTCTCCTGACTTGGAATGAAGTAGGTCTTCATTAAATCTTGTTGTAGAAGCTGGAACTCTTTGTTCACGTAACGTCTAGTTCTCAGTCAAACAGAAATACATTGGAATGACAGTAATTAGTCAGATCTGTAGCACCAGTTTAATCCAGTTGAGTGACAAATACCTATTATAAACGTCTGCAGCAAGAATGACGTTTGTCTATGATTATAGTGTCTTTACTACGAGAAGTGGGGTAAATTCCTAATTATTTTAAATTAGGTGTGAAGCTCTTTTTTGTATTTATGTTTAGTTTTTTTGTTTGTTTTTTGTTAGTGTCTTACTTTTTTCAATATATCAAAACCACAAGAGTACGTTACTAATCCACAATGGGAAATTTCTTTATTACAGCTGCATTACACTTAGAGATGTATACAATGTACCATAAATACAATATATATGCCTTTACTCAAAGCAATTTTCAATTACAACAGAATGCCAGTTTTGAGCCCATGATGTTCAGTTCATATACAGATCTTCAACTGACCACCTATATGTTTTAATGAGAGCCTGTCCTTATAATAATGAGTTCATTACAGCTTTTTCCCTGTATGGCAGCAGTTCACCTCATTGCAATATAAACTTTCTTTTTATGAATAAAGTACATCAAATGCAGTTGATCAGTTTAAATTTGTCAGTACAGATTTTTATTTTATTTTACAAAACTCCTACCTTTTCCAGAAATAAGGTATGTATATTTAGCTAGAAGTAATGGGAGGACTCTTTGGTGGAGAGTACTGTATTGGTGACACAGTACTGCTTTTGCTGACAGCAGAAGATACAGTATTTCCAGTATATGACTCTGTTGTACTGGATGCCCAAGGGTTCCTTCCACAAAAAAGAAATGGCAATGCACAATCCTTAAACTGCAAGTCAAAACAGAAAACAAAAGTGAAAGATTATAAAAATTTCTTAAAATAACAGTAATAGTTAAACAGAGAAAGACTGGTAAAATGTAACAAAAAGTAACTAAATGTAAAAAAATAACTAAAAAATAAGGTGCAGAGGTCAGCTGTTAACTGTACACTGTTTATTCAAGAATTGCCAGCAGTCTTTAGCTATAGGTCTAATCTAGAGTATGTATTCATTTAATTGAGGAAACTAATCAAAACATGCACCTGAGATACTTTTATTTAAATACCATTCAATGATTTATTCTGTATATCTTAACAGTAGAGTTGAAAAAAGCAGCTGTAACAGATGATCTATCATTGACTCTTTCTTATTGTACTGTGATTGATAGTTTCTCTAAGAGTGTAAGTTGAGTGTATGAGAGTAAGAGTGTATGTAAGTTAGGGCAGCCTGGTAGTTAGAGAACTAGACTTGTGATTGAAAGGGTCCTGGTTTGAATCCTGATAAAATGTTGTCTATCTGGATTACAACAGCTAAAACAGTTTTTATTGTTGGTGTTGTTATGGGCTATTTTCAGACGCATCTTATTTAGGCAAGTTAGCCTATGTCCAATATTCACACTTTCAATGTTTGTGTTGTATAAGTCACATTTTGTGGGCTAGAGTGGGCAAGTTGGCAAGATGACCACTTGCCCAACAGAAGGCCATCTGACCCCCAGATGGACTGCCTGTGTAGTCAGGTTTGGGTAGTCTTCTGCACCTACAATTAAAACTAAATTGATTTAATCGTGATTCTAGTATGCTCTGCATTAGTTTTTGGACATTAAGATGTAAGTATTCCTTATTTATTTAAAAATCTATATAATTTACTCATACTGACCTGTCTGTTCATGAAGATGTAAATGATAGGATTGAAGACTGTGCTACTCTTGGTCAAGTGGGCAGGAATTGCGGCAATTACTGGGTTGATGTACAGATTGGAGTCAAAAATCACAGAAAGAGCAAGGGCAGCATAGGGGAGCCATGTGACCAAGAAAGCCATGATCATCACAATTACCATACGTGCCACCTGTGCCTCAGCTTTGGCAGTGCTTCCTCCTTCTGCCATTTGGAGCTTAACCACCTAGAATGTTAGTGTTTATTTTTAAAATTCTTTTCACAAGCCAAAAGTCATCACAAGGCTAATATCTCTTTAATATTTGTAAGTCAAATGTAATTTCACAATAAAACATGCATTAAATGTATAAACTACCTAAGAGGTTGTGGATGCTTCTGGTATGGCAATCAAATGTTATGGTTGAATATTATGATACATTTCACAAGTTTAAAATTTAAAAAAGTAAATTTAAGTAAATTGTCATGTTTACTGATGGTTAGTCATAGCTAATTATGTGTCTCTATATAGATGCCAGATTTCATGATAACACTTAATAACATTTAAATCAATTTTAAAAAAAACTGTCCCTTAACTGGAAAATCCAGTTCAGTGTTATTTTACTTTAGACTTGCATAAGTGATGACTCTATAAAGCACACATGTACATCTAAATAAATTTAGTTACTTACCTGTCGTAGGGTATACATAAGTTGGGAGTAAGAGAAGACGATTGTCATAAAAGGCAGGGCAAAACAGAGCATAAAATAACACATGATAAATGAAACATTGACTGGGTCTCGGCTGTACCAGTCAGGAGCACAGGAAGTCATCACACCCTCTAACTGGTAACTGCCCCATCCAAACAGAGGTGGAGCGTTCCAAATAAAGGACCAGACCCAAGAAAAGAGCACACCAGCCACTGCATGCTTAGTTTGGAAAAATATATTTCCCAGGGGTCTGCAAACCACCAAGTAACGATCAACTGCAATGACCGCCACAGAACACAAACCAGCAATACCTATAAAGTAATAAAGTTTTTAGTGAAGTAAAACTTGAAAATTTGTAATGGCATTTAATATTGGTATTGCAGTTGATTTGAAACAGCTAGGAACGATGATTTATAACAGTTATACCATTGTACAAACATGTTTAAATAGGCCCTTCTAAATTTACAGGCAAATATGCCTAATTTCTTGGATATAAAATAACACACGAACTAAATTATAACATTTATTAATTAATTAAACACAGTAAAATCTTTCTTAATGGTTAAATGTAAACATTGAACACCAGACAAAATACTTAGAATTAATTGGAACCAACACAGAATTGGTCAAATTTATTGAATAGTGTTTTTAGCTGCTATAAACTTCAACAGCTTGGACCTTTTGATTAGGAGAATTTCAATAATATAATAGTTTGTTTCTTCTTATTATTTTTGTTGTTCAATAGAGATAAAAAAGCATGTTACACAGATATAAAAAATTAAATACATAATACATACGTTTAAATATAAGTTGAATCATCAAAAGTCAAAACATTTTTGTAAACATTTTAATAACAGCAGGTTTGTTTGTATAGCACCTTTCATACACCATGACAATTCAAAGTGCCGCATATAAGAAAAAGAAATTTAAAACAAAAATATATTTTAATTTGAAGATATTTAATAATTTTAAAATAAGAAAAGGCATTTAAAACTATTAAGACATTTAAAAGCATCAACATTTAAAATTATTTAAACATTCTTAAGATCTAGATCAAGAAAGGCTTGTTTCAAAAACTGTTATATATAAATGACAAACATGTGCAAATGTAAAACTCAATCATTGAAATTAAAGGAAAAGTTTTTAACTTGAACTTTACAGTTCTATATTTGAGGGAAGTCTAATTATATGTTAATGACCTAAGAGCAATGATGGCCTTCGATTTCACTAATTTTAATCAGTGTCTGATTCATAAATACACCAACAACAAAAATCAGGAAAGATGCACTTCTAGGCAAAAGTATTTACTAAAATTACTACTACAACCAACATATACTAACATTAATCATAGCACCAGTGGTGACATGTTATATAACCATAATACTCACCATTTAGCAAGAAATTTGATCTTTGAGGCAATTGTGTTGTAAATAAAATAAAATAATAAAAAACTTACCAAAGAAGCCAACAGCAAAGCCCTCCAAAACACACCCTATCCTTCCTAGGATGAAGTACCCCATTGCATTGCAGATCATTGTAGGTATTCCTCCAAATAATGCACAACCAAGGTCAGCCACTGCTAGGTTGACCAAAGCATAATTTAATGGTTGGCGCAGTTGCTTGTTCTTTACTGTCACAACAATCACTGTCACATTCAAAATTATGCCAAAAATGGAGGAAAGACCGATAATGATTGCCAATATGGTATAACCTATTCTTGGCATAATGTGATCATTAACTGAGCCCTGATGCATTGTGTTAGAATAGGCAAAGGCAGATAACTTTTATGAAAAAGACATTAATAAGGAACTTCATTCAGTGGCCTAATAAGCTTTGTCTCGGGTTATTGATCCTTGCTTGCATGACCTGCTTTATTATAAGTAACTGCTAAGAGTCTACCAAATCCTTATATCCGGATTGCACATGGATTTTTTGCCAGCTTAATTTAGTAAATCTGTAATGGCACTTTTTCTAATTGATACCACAGAATTAATTTTGCTAATCAACAGATACTACCATGGATACCGTTAGACCTATAGATAGAGATATTAGAGCGTATTGATAATATAACTTATTATTATTACTAAATCTTAGTTTTATCAGAATTAGCTGATGCAAAACTAATACATACTACATAAAATCAGTAACATTGAGTATTTTGTATGATCACATTAATCTTTGTCATTTGTGGAGTGGTGATTTCTACAGAGATCTACCAGATTCGGAAATTCATGCAATAACCTAAACCTCCAGTACACAAGTAGGTGCACCAGCAAAGGTCTGAAATGCAATGTAGATGATAAAAAACAATAACTTACATGTGTTGTTGTTATTAATCATCATTTGTTAGGATTTACAAATTTGAGTCTTTGACTATTGGCTATGACAAACACACTATTTGACCACAGGATGGCAGCAGATTATAATTGCTTAGACCATATTCAGATTACATGACCAGATTCAGATGCCTGGAAAAACTGAGGACAAAGCAGGAACATTGTTGACAATTGATTTATTTGAAGATAAGCGCATTAAACAGGAGCTAGTCTGTGTAATATAGGGATGTTAATTAATTCTATCCAGAGAAAATCTTGTATGGACGTCAGAGATTGTAGGATACTCCTTACAGGCAGTGACCTGCTTGAAAGTTTGCTATGCAACATCATTCCAGCAGCAGAAACACAATTTCAGTGCAGTCTAAACACAACAATCATCTAAGAGTTTAGAAATAAAATAATTAAATGATATATTTATTGAGGATGGCACAGTGACTAGCATTGCCACCTCAAAGCAGGAAGTCCTGCGTTTGATTTCCAGATGAGGCCCCAGTGGGGCTTTCTCTGTGAAGTTTGCAAGTTCTTTTGCTTTTCGTGTTTTTTTTTCATCTGGGTACAAAAACACACCGTTTAGTTATTAGAGATTAGAGATCTCCCTTGTCTTTCTCTCTCTCCCTTTCTTGCTCTCTCTCTCTCTCTCTCTCTCTCTCTCTCTCTCTCTCTCTCTCTCTCTCTC
>JAOUQU010412509.1:0-11342 GCA_028566735.1 Ammoglanis amapaensis
TACACACTTAGAAATAATAACAAACACAATATAAACTTCTAAACTTCTTCATTAAAAACTTTCTCAGCTGAAAGCAACAAACAAACTCTCCGTAACGAGCGTTGCGTCTTCTCTCTCGAAAGTCCTCTCGAGTAAAGCAAACAAGTAAACAACAGTTGCAAGATTGATGGAGTAAACCAATGAAAGAACTCGGAAGTAAGTGGTAAACTGGTGACGGGGTCATTGATGCATGTTCTGAGTGAAGGCTGGCCTATGTGGTCCGAGATAACAGAGGAGATAAATACTTGTTCTGATCGATAGGTGTCAGAATACATAGCAAAAATCTCATAATGTTATGCAGCATTCATTCAACAAGATCCACTTTTGACCAACATGGCTACATCTTTTGACCACAGTCAATAATAGTAATGTAAGTAAAAAGAACCTGTACTTAGGTCACTTATATATAGCACCTATTCATGGACAAGAATATCAACCACATTTTAATGTTCATCGTCCTTCAAACTGTTACTGAAATGCTGCAGCTAATTTAGAACCTATTCAGTCCATTCTATTCATTTTTGCAAGCAAGTTAAAAATGAGATACTAAACTGAATTGTGCATTCAAGAAGCGCTTGTTCCGCTGTCAATGTGTTTTGTCCGTGCTCTAGATTTCTATGTGCTTCAAGACCTTGGATACATTCTGGGTTCCATGCATGGCTTCTAACAGGGTGAAAAGTGCACAGCAGGATATTTCGTCTTTACCTTTTGAGTTTTAGTTTGATTCACAGACAGGAGATATTTAGACTCATAGTTGTGTCTGTTGGAGGGAAGTTTCTCCATTCAACATAGAGGAGTGTAACACTGGAAAAGATACAGCTCTGTGTATAAACCCGACACACAACAAAATGGATACCAAGCTGTGGATTTCCCCAAACCAGAACCATTAATGTAAGCCATGGATGATTTAAAGTAAATAATTTTTGACCAAGCACCACCATAATCAATTACAGAAGTGCTTCCATACTATTAAACATTTCCATACAGTTAAAATGCTCATTTTTCTCAAGTCCTGAGTGGAAGAGCGAGCTAGTGGCTCTAGTACAATAAGAAACAGCCCCCACATGTGGAATAAAAAAAATCAATACTATTCGTACATTAAGGAGCTTTTAATTCCAGTATAACTATTATTAACCAGACTTATAGTCCAGGCAGTAATGAAGCATGTTCATAACTTCAGCTCACTATAGCTGCTATAGTTGTTGCTAAAGTACAAGGCTGACCTCAATCGCAGAGGTTTACGATTATCATCATTAAAATGCGCGCCGACATTCATGAATAATAAATGTTCTGTAATGAATCACTAGCTTGAAAGCAGTCTGATTAATATTTACTTTCATCTCAGATGGATGCAGGATCTCTGATGTGAATCTTTTTAAACATTAAATCATCTTACAGAGATAAGACATAAACACCTGAGCCGAATTCAGAACTATAGTGTGCGTATGTATGTAAGCTACGACATTATAACGCCAATCAATATTGCTAATTTAAGAATTATTGTCAAACACTTACTGTTATTTTATTTATTATGGATACTTGATTTACAGCTACAGCAAAACAAAATAGACATAGCCAGTAAGGAAACTGAATGTATGATAGGATCAAAGCATTCTGATGATTGACCGATAGGAATTGTGCCTTACGTAGAGCATCACACATTTTAGCTGTGTTCAAAATTACACACTCCTATCCTGAACAGTATACAAAAGCAGTAGCATAAGTGGGAAGTGTGTCAGAATATGTAATGAAATGAATGAATATGAAACTTTCACCCTTCCCAATCGCCCCATCAAAGCAAACGCTCCACTTCTACTCTGTTTAAGACGAATATAGCTAACCTATGTCAACTATTCTGTCCAGTAACAATTTTTTTTACTAGATTAATAAAACTGTGACCTAACACAACCTATGCAAGCATTGAGGAGCTTAACTGCTTAAATGTAGCAACTTGGCAGTGGTAGGTTTTGAACTAGGACCCTTATGATTAGTCCAGAATCTTTTTTTAGGATAGATTTTAGAATACTTTTTTTTACCGTTGCTTTTAACGCACATTTAACCCAATCTGTGCATTGAAGCACACATTTACACACACACTTTAGAGAACACAATCTACGGGGCACCAGTGAGCACACATGCATTAGGGCAGCAGTTAGGCATTAGAAGCCTTGCTCAAGAGTACTTCGTTCATGACCGTTGATTATCAGAATTGAATGGGCAAGCTTTAGATCACAAGCTCAGTTCTCTAACCACCAGGCCACAGCTGCTTTAAGCAGCTGATCCAGTATCAAAAACCAATGTCACACATGGCTTATTTTTCATGTAGTAGTTTAGTAACAGCCTTGTTTCATCTGCACACTGGCCATAGGCTGCTTGTGTTGTGAAGATTGGGGTAAGAAGCAAATTTATAACTAACTTAGACTCGGCTGTGTCTTTTAAGTGCCAGTCCAGTCACTATGGGCATAAGTGAGACTAAATCTTTGAGAAACTAGTATATTAGATCTTGTCCTACTCACTTGTCTCACTTCTAAGTACATTGCTGAACCTTTCATATTGATGTGTAACAAAATCACATTGCCTAGCAACCTATTTTAAGTGACTGCCAGCATGCTAAAGATTATAAAATAACAAGGACAACAATGAATATGAATAAAAATCCCTCTCACTGTGTCACTACTACTGGGCACTCAACTGGACACTCAACACAACCCTTTGATTTGTAGCACAGCCGAAACTAGAAAATCTTACAGCAAGTCATAGGTACAACATCCCGATACATGGTTATGACTTTGTGAAGCAGGAAACAATATCCTAATGCACGACTATGACTTAGTGAAGCAGGGAACATATCCTGATACATGGCTAAGACTTAGTGAGGCGGGGAACATACCCAGAAACATGGCTATGACTTAGTGAGGCGGGGAACATATCCTGATACATGGCTATGACTTAGAGAGGCAGGGATCATATCCTGATACATGGCTTTGACTTAGTGACACAGGGAACATATCCTGATACAAGGCTAAGACTTAGTCAAGCGGGAAACATATCCTGATACATAGCTATGACTTAGTGAGGCGGGGAACATATCCTGATACATGGCTATGACTTAGTGAGGCGTGGAACATCTCCTGATACATGGCTATGACTTACTGAAGCAGGGAACATATCCTGATACATGGCTATGACTTAGTGAAGCAGGGAACAATATCAAAGTTGCCCCAATATAGAAAAAGCAGTGCAGACAAGTTACAATACTAAAATTAGGGCTAAAATCATATAGAGTTATTAGAGATTTAACCTTACCATAATTTAATTACACTAAATAATAAGTGTGAAAAGTGCACAGTGAGTGCTGCTTTCGTGCAGTGGTAAGCTAAGTGTCTCAGCTTGTACAAAATAAGTATTCACATAGTGTTTATCAGCAATTTGGAGAGTGCAACGTTCATGACAGTTTGGTTTGCAGTGTCGGTGCGAGTGTGTAAGTGAGGGAGTAAACGTGTGTATAAAACATCCAAACATCTAATATACTGTCTCTATAGTTTCTAATGAATGCATATACACTATATTGCCAAAAGAATTGGCTCACCCATTCAAATGAAGGGAATCAGGTGTTCCAAAAACTTCCATGGCCACAAGAGTATAAAATGAAGCACCTCTCCATTTTTTACAAACATCTGTAAAAGAAAGCATCTCAGGAATCTCAGTGAAATCCAGCGTGGAGGAACTGTGATAGGATTCCACCCATACATGACATGGATGTCAGAGATCGGTGTGGATGAACTTGACTGCCCTGCACAGTGTCCTGACCTCAACCTGATAAACACTTTTGGGATGAATTAGTGCAGAGACTGAGAGCCTGGACTTCTTGTAACAACATCAGTATGTTAGTACAAATGTACTTCTAAAAGAATGGTCAAAAATCCCCATAAACACACTCCAGAACCTTGTGGACAGCCTTCCAGAAGAGTTGAAACTATTATAGCTGTAAAGGGTGAACCAACGTCATACTGAAGCTTATTTGTGAGTCAAAGCCGGTGAGCGAATATTTTTGTCAATATAATCTGTCTGTATGTCTGTCTCTATATTTCTGATCACTAACGTTTCTCCTCACTCAACCTGCCCTGTAACCCAAACTGATCCGTGATGGTTTAGTAGTTAAGATACTAGGTTAGAGATCAAAAGGTTGCTGCTTCAAGTCCTACTCCTAAACCTCAATTGATCAAAAGATGTTGTTTTGTTGTAAAGTTACATTGGATAAGGGTAGAAAAATAGCTAATTGATGAAAAAAATACATGCTTTTGAGTCACATTGTTATGACTAACAGCTTATATCCAGAGCAACCAACATGTGAAGCATGGACGGATGTATGGAACCAAGACGGGCTAGGAGTTTCTCACTAAGATCCTGGAATGTTGTCACAGTTATCTGGTGCCATGCCGACTTTGCATCGTGCATCCCACAAATGCAGTATGGGGTGTGGAGGAGCTATCAAGAGAAAACTACAATCAAGATGCTCAACTGTGTTCAAGTTGGAAGCCAGTGTAGCGCTTTGGAAGGTTTGAACGCACTCTTCCAACCAGTATCGGACATTCTAGTGATATGATATACTGCATTATAAAAAAGATTCCTTCTATTATATGGAAGGCATTCATGTACAGATATGGATTCGTATAGATCCACCAAGTCTACTCACTAAGATAATAATGGGTTTTGGCAGTGTTGTTTAGAGTGCATACGATTCTCCCTACTATATAAACCCAACTACTATATGTAACTCAATAAACTAACCCTAAACTAATTGATGACCATAGCCCCATAGCTAATTCAAAATTCTGCTGTTCATTTTTTAAATTTATTATTAAAGTTTTGTCTAATTATAACTACTATATTAAGAATTTAAAATGCTTCTAACTAAAAAAACATAATGTATTCAGTTTTCAACGTCTTGCCTGCCCGTGCTTTTAAATCTGTGAGCTTGCCTCAGATTAGTAAATCTCATTCATCTGGCAGTATAGTGAAGGATGAATATGAAGCTCGAATCTCAGGAGCAGAAACCCTTTCACCCCTGAGATGAGCAAGCACATTGCTATTCAGTGCATGTTCAGAGTTATCTACATAAGTGATTCATGCTACACCTGATAGCAGCACCTTCACAATTTCAATTTCAGAGCAGAGAAAGAACGACAGAAGGAAATCTGGAGGAATAAATTATGGCAGCAGTTACAGAAAAGGATCGGAATAAGAATGAATGAGGAAATGGAGCAATTACCAGAACAAACCGGAAGTCTGTGCTCCGTGTCCGATATACAAACACAATTTTGAGAATGTGTATTACTATGTTACTTATTTTCACCCAAAGGACAAAATACTTGGTGGACAATACTAGTGTCCAAGAAGGTTCGTGGTTTTACGCTTGAATTCCCAACTGGAGCAATATTGTTCTTTCCATATGGAGTTGGTAGGTTCTTAGTGTCTGTTCGTGTTTCCTCCAGTTCCGCAGGTTCCTTTCAACAGTCAAAAAACATGCCATCAGGTAAACTGGAGATACAATAACTTGCACTAGGTAGGCATGTGTATGTATAACCCAATTCATCTAATCTACAGCAAACCTTAATATGATACAATGATGGTATAATAACAAAGCGTGGCTTAGGCATGTTTCCTTAAATTCTTTGACAGATTTCATGTAAAAGAAATAAACACAGTTCTCAGTTCATTTGTTGACACAATTAACTCTTCAGCCCATAAATAACGTTGACATTTGTGTGGCTGAGCTGTTAATTACAAAGCAGAAACTAATGACCGGAGCACAGCCTCCTGTTTTAATACACTTGGAAAGATTTGCCAGAAACACATTTCCTTCCAGAAGCCTCTCAATACCATGTTATACATGACAAATCAATGGAGAGGAAGGAGAGGAAGCGATCACAAACTGCTTCAATGTGTTCTATCACATCAGTGTTAATAGAATGAGAAACTGTCTATGACTAGAAACTAAACTGATGAAGGTTGTGCGATTCTACAAAACTGTATTTGGTTTGCTTGTTTATTTTTAATAGTAGCTATAAAAGAGTACCAGACATGTGCAATGTGTAAATGGAAAGATGCCAAATATGATATTGGGTTTAATTGGGTCTACATCGTCATGTTTTAGGTCATCCTGTGATTTCCTGAGAATGTGTGTATTTACCTGTTTCAGTCGTTTCCGACTCTTGGGTCACTCTGTGGACCGCTACCAATCCAGTTACTATATTTTTACAGAGTAGGTTGCCAGATCTTTCTCCAACCCCGTATCGCTACAGGGACCTTGTGAAACTACAGGACTATTTTACCCATTTCCGATCAACCTAGTGCACGCTTTTGGATTGTGGGAGGAAACCGGATTACCCAGAGGAAAGCCACGCTGACAAGGGGAGAACGTGCAAACTCTGCACATAAAGCCCCCGGCCCGACCTGGGGATCGAACCTGGTACTTCTTACTGTGAGGCGACAGTGCTAATTACTTAGCCACCGTGCCGCCTTCCTGAGAATATGGCTGTCTAAATACTTAAAACTCTAAAATACTTAAAACTCTAAAATTATATATTTATATATTAATTCAATAATAATGAATACGTTCCTTAAGCCGAAAAGCAATATCGGCATTATGTGGAACTTTTCTCATGTTATTTGTTTAATGTCAATCTATTCTCATTGATTTTGACATTTAATAAGGTGTACAAGTGTCATTATTTGTTGATTCGGGAGTTAATTCTTAGTTTGTTATTGGTTCTTAGTTATTGTATTCTGTACAATGATGGCGGTGTTAGCTAAAAAGTCATGCTAGTAGGAGAATAACTACTGTATATTAGCTTAGTAATAGTACAGCATAAAAAGCTAAAAGACCAACCCTGGCTTCATGTAAACTACAGAAGATACTTTTTCTGTTTTTCGGTTCTCTATATGGTCTAGCTCCTGCCCATCTCACCTCTCTGCTGTCCAGACACTGTCCTGCAAGAGCACTCCACTCTGCTGATGCATATCTGTTGTCTGTACCTTCAGTTAGGCGACACATGTTTAGTTCTTTTAAGGACAAAAAAAGAGTCTTTTTAAGATTGCTTTTTCTAACTCATAGCTATATCATTTTGTTTACTATTACTGTTTTTATTGATTTACTTCTACAACTACTGTTACTGTTTCATTGTTTTACTTGGAAAGTTTCCTTGGGTGTCTTGAGAGGCTCTTCTAAATAAAATCTACTATTATTATTAATTATTAACTATTAACTATTATTATTATTAATGAAATGACAGTGTTGTAATTGATAAATCGTGCACCTAAATAAAGTGTCTTGCAAGTTTGATGTCTGTCTGCTTTGTCTGAGCTCCAAACATTGTCAGTCAACCATTGGTTGAGCACCTGAGCTGTTATGCAAATTGACCTATTTGTCCTGTTACAAATCCACAAAAGGACCACAAAAGGTTACTGTGTTCTTGCTCATGAGAAAATCAATGAATCTAAAATTCTAAAATAAGAGAAGTGCTTCATGTAAGTATTTTGTGATTTAGTTTTATGATGTAGATTTACTTATGATAAACTAATGGTGAAAGCTTCCTCTCATGGGTCTCCATTTGTAGTATCATCATCAACAACTAAATCAGAATAATTGATAATGCCCATCTGTTGCTCCCACCACAGGAGATCAGACATTGTAAATAGATTATTGGTTTTGCTGTCCCATCACGACTAAGTGATAATTTGTATTTCTCTATATAAACAGAGCATGTGTAAATGTGTTTATCATTTGTCACCACCAAGCTTATGGCACCACTGATTATAAGCTAGAAACAAATAGACTAACATACAATGAGATATACAGACTTTCTATTTTCTTCTGTAATAAATCAAATATTTATGTGTATATGACAAGAGTTTATCAGAGAAGAGATTAATAATGAAATTCTCAAATGCGATTATTATGAGTTAATGAAGTCACACAAACACATTGATCATTTTGACCACCTTCTTAACATTGTCGCTGTTTAACTGCTTTTCCTACCATTGGCTACTTGATATGTGCTGCCATTACAGACCAGGAACACCCCACAAAAGATGATAACACCTGATAAACATCACAATTTTTGCCCTAGTCAAATGTTTACCTTTAATTTCTTTATAATCGTCACACTAACAGCTGTTGAGATTTGATAATGGAGATTCACTTCACTTGTCAGTGGTCATAATATTATGCAGGGTCAGTATATGCTTATCTTAATGTAGCGGTTTCATTTGGATAGATGAATTGAAATAATTAGATGGGAAAGTACATCTAGATGCTATCAACGAAAAAGTGTAGCCACAGCAAAAATCATATTCATGTTGTTACACAAATGTCTGAAGTCAGCGTTCTCTTATCAATGAGACCATCCAGCATGTTGAACGCTGCCCGAGTTTCATGCTGTACTAAGCATAGTAGACTTCTCTTTATGGATTCTATACATTACAGATTATTAAAACTGCACCCATGTTTGAATGTACATTATAATTTATTTCACAGTGCCACCCTAGTGTGCCAAATTCTTTAAATAAAAACTAACCTCAACCTAACTCACTCTATGTAACTAATTTATTTAACAGACAGACTGTGGAAAACTGAACGTTTGGTCTTTTTTTATCAGAAGTCTCGCTGACTTTTACCTCGTAAGTTTTTTTCACCTTCATTTTAAGTTCAGTTCAAGTTAAGTTCATTTCAAGTTCAAGAATGTGCTTAAGGCTTCAAGGTACATCAGAAGTGCTAAGAGAAAGACTCGCATCTAGGTATTACAGAGAGATTACAAAAATGAAATGTGGCAATTATGTACAGTACACCAACTGCAAACATTTATTTACAGGTTTTACTTTATGGAGTAGCCGTATCCCGGTGGGTGAGAACTAGCCTTGTGATCAGAAGATTGTCCATTCGATTCAGAGAGGCACCACTGTATGCTTATAAATTCATTGTAATTGAGGCTTATATGCAACAGTGGCGATAAGAGAATTTATTCTCTCAAAAGAAAATGGAACATAAGTTTGCTGCGAGTAAAAGGCAAATAAGCTACATGAATAAACAGACTGCATTAACGTCACCTGCAAACCCCCCAAACTCAGATTAACTTATTATCCCTTATGGAACAGACAAGCAGTAATTGTTTAATCTGATCTGGCTAATCAACCCCGTCGTTTCAACCCTATTAAAGATCACAAGAGGAAGTAACAAAGCCTGGGCTCAGCTAATTATGCTAGATCACTGCAGCCAGATTGCTAAATTGGGTTTGCAAGAGATCTGGTCTGATCTGAAGGATGAAATGCTTTAGTCTTTGTTTAAACCTCAATTCTCTACCGTTTTAATATGTATAAGTACGTACACAATGTTGAGTTGACATTACTTTGACCACCAGCTAATATCCAAAAATACCAATGAGTGTGACATGCTAAAAGTGATTCAATAAGCTCCTGGTAGGCTTTCACAGATATTTGGATGATCGAGGTGGTTTTATAGATGCTTAGCTGGGTTCAGGGCTGGAGAACTAAAGGGCTAGAGTAGTTTTGTACCAGTGTTTGTACTTGTACTTGTCCAGAAGATTTGTGTACTTCTGCCACCTGGCTGGTGACTAAAGCTTACGGGTAATAAAACAATAGCTGCAGGCACTGGGTTGGGAGGAGTACCTATTAGTCTCTGTCTTTCTGTCATGAACATGTCTAGAAGAACATCTGTAGACTATATTTATTATAATATTATTTTCCCCCAAAGCATTTAATAGTAAACAGTCTATTATGCTTGCTATTATTAAATGAGCTTTTTAAAACTTGCTGCCCTTTAGTTCATGTTATATTCGTAAGGTGTGTATTGAACTTTGCACTCAAGTGTACTGTAATTTAGTGCATAGTGTGCACTGAGAACTTAAATCTTAGTGCACACTTTCATGGGAAACTGTTTTCTTAAATGGAACACTACACTTTAGAGAAGTGATGAACTAAAAATTGATCATGGTTCTTTAGCCCATCAAAATATACAAGTTTTTGTTTATATCATAATTTGTTATGCTTTATTTGCTCTACTAGTTTATACATCAATACAAAGTACTTGCTTCCACTTCTGATTCGACAATGGCAGCTGTTAATCAGTTGAAAGCCCTGCCTATCCGTTACGCCGGCCAAACGGTTCCAATTTAGTGTTTGTAGTGTCCAACGTTTCACACTGTATTTCCTTTCCTTTCCTTTTTTTTTTTTTTTTTTTTTTTTACAAAAACACACGCTGCTTCACTGCTAATTTAAAATCAGTCTGAAAGGAGGACTTGTCAGACCAAAGAACACTTTTCCTGTGTCCTTGTTGCCTTTCATTGAATTTTTCTTACACATTTTAAGATAGCTAGGAATCAAAAGGGTGCTCTTAAAAATCTGACAAGGTCCAACTTGGAATGTCAGATTCACTTCAAATAAGAATTTCTACTAGGGACCTATTTGCTATTTTATTTCATGCATTTTCTTCTTTTTTTCTCTGATAGGTGCACACCTGAGCATTTGTTATTCACCCATACTTGGGAATTTGCATGTGAAGTCGGCGTTCACACATGGAGATGAATTTCATCTCCTTCTGTAAGTTTGTTCTGGAACCTCAGGCACAGCATTGACAATCCCATCCACATTTAGTTTGGTCTTCCAAACTTCCCACATATAAGACATTAGTGGCCAATTTTGTCTGGTGCAGACTTTGGTAATTATGTCTCCTAGAGGCTGCACGATCGATTCTGGCTGGTTGGAATCTGTCATAACAGAAAACCCTACTGCACTACTTAGCTGGCAGAATTCATGGAACTAGCCACTTGTCACCCAGGCTGTGCAGCGGTTAAACACAGGCTAGCAAATGAGACCTGAGATTGTGAACTGACTTCTGGGTCAGTATATTGTGTTTTAACTCTGCCAGCTGGCTTGATATTTCAGTCCTGTCTGACTCTACCATGGTCATTAAATACAAAGGGACCAGATATACAAAGATAAAGTGAATAAGTAGACACAATAATAATAGGAACTTAGTGTTAAAAATGATAGGAATTAGGACCATACTGGTACTCATTCTCACCCCAAACTTATAGTGATAAATAGGGGTTAGAGAATATAGCATTAGAAAGTACATAAAGATACATAAATAGGGAGGCATGGTTTTTATGCCAGGTATCTTTTCTTACGCAAACCTTCCTTCGGGATTAATAAAGTGTGTGTGTGTGTGTGTGTGTGTGTGTGTGTGTGTGTGTGTGTGTGTGTGTGTGTGTGTGTGTGTGTGT
>JAOUQU010412528.1:0-11339 GCA_028566735.1 Ammoglanis amapaensis
GTTCTTTATTAAAAAATGTGTTGCGTTCAGTTCAACGTTCACGAAAAAACGAGCGTGTTCAATGAACGCGTTCTTTTAAACTCGTTCACGCACAACACTGGTCTAGGTATAAGTGATACTGCCAGAACCAATAACCAAACACCCTGCCCTCCACTTTAAATGTTCATTTACGTGTCATTAGTTACTTTTAACTGCATCATATATGTGTGTTTAATTCCGAACCAGCTCAGCAAGTCATACTCCTGACTTTTTTTGTGACTGTTTAAAACATTTTGAGAAGGTAAATACAAGACCCCCCCCACTATTTCTGGTTGTTACAATTATTATTGAACGCCATTTTGAGCAATTGAGGGTCAATAAAGAGATATTATCTTACAGCTAGATAATTAAAATAAATTATTTATCCCTATAACTTCTTTACTTCAGGCGGAGTTTTGGAGGTTGCGGATGTCCGCTGAGAACGACAACGTGTACATGGTGGTGCCACTTCTGGGTGTCGCCCTCCTCCTCCTCATTGCACTCTTCCTTATCTGGCGCTGCCAACTGCAGAAGGCCACACGACGGCGTCCAGCGTACACACAGAACCGATACTTGGTGAATCGCAACACACGCAGCCTTCCCAGAATCCTGGTGCACCGTGACGCCCCTTCACATTCAGATAACTCTCATACCAACGATAGACCCAGCATGGTTATCTGCGGCGGGGAAAGAAGCAGCGTGATCTCAGGGACCTTAGATGCTTGTGCGCTGCAGGTTCAGAACAGCCGAGGCCTTTACGTTCAGGACCCGTCTATGTCTGTGGCGTCGAGGCTGTCGGGGGCCACGCCTCCTCCATCGTATGAAGAAGTAGTGGGCCACTTAGACAGCAGCAGCGATGAGACAACCGCCACTTACAATGACCCGCCACCGACATATGAAGAGATTGTTAAAGAAAAATAAACGCTTAATTGTCTAAATGTGAAATCACCTTTGCTTATTGGCAATGGAAGGGAAGGAATTGTGACGTGACTTCCTTCTGTTCCCTCTTGGAACCTCTTTAACTGCCGCCCAAAGCTGTTGTTGACCGTGTCAGTTGCACTAGTGTGGTTGTTTTCCCGAAGTGACATCCCTGAAGTAGATTGCATCTTGTTATAATGGATGGAATTTGGTGTACTTTGACTTCGTACTACTAACTCTTCCAGGACCATGACATCTCTTCACTGCACTGCTGCTCCTCACCTCATCACTGATGCCTCATGTCAGTCTCGGTGCTTTTTTTTAGTCCAATGGTGAATACGAAAGTAAGAAATCAGTGTTTTGTTTTCGATTTTATGGATTTATTGATATGGATTCTAAGGGGAGATAATAAAAAGTGCACTCTTATGAAAAAAGTGGATGGTAAGGGTGGGCAATATGGCAAATATGGCAAACTGTTTATAATTATTACGCAATGCTTTAGGACAGAGTTATATTGCGTGATATACACCAATCAGGAATAGCTGATTATGATCCGTCTTCTTAATATTGTGTTGGTCCCACTTTTGCTGACCTATACCTTACAAACTGTGATGCTTTTTATCAGAGCCAGTATTAACTTCTTCAGCAACTTGAGCTACAGTAGCTTATCTGTTGCATCTGACCACACTGACCAGCCTTCTCTCCCCACATATATCAATGAGTCCCGGCAATCCGAACCTGTCACCAGTTTATTACTGTTTCATCCTCGGACAACTTTTTTTTTATAGGGAACACCCCACAAGAGCTGCAGTTTTCTGCAGAGATGGTCTAACTCAAAGTCCAGCCATCACAATTTATCAGTTGTCTAACTCAGTTTTCTGCTTCTAACATCAACTTTAGGTTTTAAATGCTTCAGTTGATGCATTCCACCCAATAACTGGTACTGTGATGAAGAGATGATCATTATTATTCATGTTCACTGGTCATGTTATACTTGGTTGGTGTATAAAAATTCCAATAATTGGTTTGCTTCCATTTTCCTTAGACAGATTGTATCTACATTATGATTTGAAATCCTCTGTCACAGTTTAGCCAATGGGTCAATATATTAGCCAATAGCTAATAGGTCAAAACACCTCAGGCTTGGGTTCATTTATAAACAGACCCTGTTGGAACAGCTTTATGCTACTGCTTGTTCTACCATCAAATAACTCCGAACAGATCATGAAAACTCCTGTTGGAAGCAGACGCAGTCTCTAACTGTATATTAGTGCACTTAATGGTCTAGTCAGTGTAGCAGGTTGCCATTCCAGACGAATGTGGTTTGAGTCTATGTTTCACCTGACCATTCACCAGTAATGAAGATCAATTTCATTTCCTGGTATTGAAAGGGTCACGTTGTTTCATCAGAAATCCTTCAACAAGAATCATTATAGCCTCATGTAGATCTCTCAGGTCAGAGCATTCAAACGTGGCTTAATGTGAAACAATGGGAATAATGGGAAACATTCATAGCTCATTCATTTCTCAAAAACATCAAAGGTGCTAACGGTTATATCCACCAAACTTTTAGAGTTCAGAATCTTTTACAGTTCTGCTCTATTTCTGGAGAAAGCTTGTAAAAATCAAAACATGTGCATACAAATCATGAAAAAACATTGGGCTTTGCTGTGAGTCTGTTATAAAAGTGAGGATATCGCCACGTAGATAAAGTGTCGTGAAAAAATGTAATCATATACCTATATCAAAATAGAAATCATATTGCTCACTCCTACCGATTAGCTAAGTGTGGAAAACAGTATTTGAACTAAAAAGGGGTTCCAGTATGTTTCAGAGTAGGTTGTGTTTACCATTAGTGTTGTCTAGTGCTTGAAGTGGGCCGGTACTCTCTGGTACACAGAATTGGTACGTCTACATTTTACTGTCTGACTTTTTATTTGTGTGCTACTCTGTTCCCTCTTCATATAACGTTCTAGAGGATTTATAATACAATGTACAATGCATTAACCATGGGACACTACAGGATGCTCAGCAATTCCTGTTCCCCTTACAGCTCTCAAAACAATTCATGTGAATGCTAATCTGACTAACTCAGAAAGTAGTACTAGAATATTTATTGAGACATACACCAACACCCGAGCGTACCTTCACTACCCAACTTCAAGCACTGCTGTTGTTTTGTTTATGTACAGCGTAATTTAAGTGTTCCTTGAACCTTATTCTTGTTCCATGGTTCAGATTACCAGTGTTGCCAATATGCCATGTTCTCATAAATTTGCTCTATTTTTTGCAGTTATTACAGTGTTGTTACATCAGAAAAAAGAAAATAGTGTTAGCGGTATCAGGTGACGTGCACGAGGTAGATATTTTAGTGTGAAAGCTGCTCTCAGCTAGAAAATAATGCACAGAGAAAGCACTGAAGAAGAACGAGCTTTTCTTTGCTGCAGATTTTAATTCAGTCCCCAAACTGCTTTCTCATGCATAATTTAGCACAAGCCTTAAAACATGTTCAGCAATCAACCCGCTGCCAGGTATTTCACCAAACAAATGAGATTTTACTCTTAATACTGTGCTTACAAACACACAATCACCAGACACTACTTATCTGCTGTATGGGTGCTGTATGGGTCATTCTCAAAATAAGTGAGCTTTCTATTTGCATTCACACTTTTAACGCCCTTCTCTATTGATGTTAGATAAAATGCAGGCAAATACATGTTAAGGGCCTGTTCAGGGTCTAATTCACCTACTGTAGCAGCTTGGAAGTGATGGGGTGTGAACGCTTATCCTTTCCCTTTAATCACTCAACCACCACTAATCATTCTGGGTCTAGAGTTTGTTCTTTATTACATTTTTGGCACAAACCTCCACAAATAGCACCTTATTGATGTTTATGTTCATATGGATTCACAAATACCTAGGCATTACCATTGTAATGTTGGTCCCAAGCCCAGATAAATAGGAGGGTAGTATCAGAAAGGACATCCAATGTAAAAACCCATGCCAAATCAATAAGGTGTAACAAACACCAAAGAGTCGATATTGCACTTGAAAAATGGAACAAAAGGAAGTTAGATACGGCTTTATAACTGTGATCACTGATGTCACTGGTTTCTCAAGCACACTGGAGTCATTTACTCATTGACTTAAGTTTCTGATGTTTAGATTATATTTAAAAATAGAATTCCACTTTTACTAAATGATGCTTACAATTCCCTTTTGGGTTGATCTGGGTCCTTCCTGTGTGTAGTTTACATGTTCTATCCATGGGTTTCCTCCAGAAGATCCAAAAACATGCAGCCAGATAAATTGGAAACACTGAATTGCTCTATCGTTCATGTGTGCATTGTAATGGGTTTACGATGTTAAAAAAAAAATCCAAATCAATAATGCACATCATCCTCTGCAGTGGCGGGGAGCATGACGATGGGAGCAGAAGAAAGAAGATGATATAAGCAAGCAACATAATGAACACATTTAGCAGCCATACATGGAACAGAAGCAAATAAATTACAAAAGGTACATTTATTTGGCCGTGGAATTCTACACCTGCTATGAATGAAGACATATTTTAAGCAACCAGTTTTGCCAATCCAATAATGTTGGAAATCAGAGTTTACTAGGTGGTCATTTGTCACAATACATAAATGGTTGGCTACTTCTGAAATGGCTGATGACCTGTGAGTACTGTATTAAAACATTTTACTACATTATCCAGGATGAAATTAAAGTGCAACATTAAAATATAAATGAAATTAAATTGCTTGAAAATAATGAAATGAAAATAATCTGACTTGGAGAGTGACCCATACATAACAAAAACTTACCGAGAGCACAATGACTGTATAATGTCCCATTCCAGACCCCTAAAAACCACACATACCCTCTTTCCTCTCTTACCTCCCTATATGCTCTCTGACTGTTTACAGCTTTTATTACTCTTTTTCTATAATGGCATAAACAAAAAACTGTGTGAAATTTGTAAAAAAGAAAAAAAATGTTATGTGGCTTTTGACCTCACTAAGTGCTATACTGTAGTATAATGCTGCTTGTCTTCATCCTGCTTTAATACTCACACACTATATATAACTTAGCTTTAAACCTAATCAGTCATCTATACTGCCCAACCATTATGCACACATGAGCAGTGTTGTTTGTAGCTCAGGTTTTAATAGATGAACTCCTATTCTTTGGTAGGAATCTGTATGTACTTCCAGTTCAGGTACACTATAATCAGCTGTACCTGTAAACTGGCAGGTCAGTTTGTATAAATAATCTTTCACTGCCAACTAGAAGGTGAATGGGTCTTATATTTTTGAGTAACACTGGAAATTGGTATGATGCTAAGACTAGAAGACTAGTGCTCAGGCACATGTACAAAATAAAATGATATACAAACTACTTATTGTGCACAATATGACCAAGTTTGCACCTCTTTGTTTCATGTCTTGTATCGGGATCATATTGTAAAAGGACTTTAACCACACACATTTACATTTGTAATCAAATGCATCTCAATCTTAATTAAAGTATTTAACAATATAATATGCAGCTCATTAAAAGTGTTTTTATCTTATTTCTAGTGTCACGGGGCTCAAATGAACTGCCAGCTATATGATTGCACAGGCTTTACTGCAATTTTACTTTTATTTGACAGCTGTGTGAGTAAAAAAGCTAACTTAAGGGGATTTTAATAAAACTGCAATAGGAATGTGTAGAACCTGTTTTGGGTGACTGAAATTGTTTGCACACGTTCTTGCAGATGCTCTATAAAGTGAAACAAAAGTTTCTTTTCACAGACAATCAAATGTGAGAACTGTTGTTTATTTAGTGTTTTATTTTGTGGATGGATTTCTGGATGTGAGTGGGATGATTTAATTTAATATGACAGAGAAAAGTCATCAAAGGGTGACCTGTGGACTGTATTTGTAACACAAAATGCAAAAAAGCCCATGGATATTTTGACTAAATCTGTAGTTTTTGGAGTTGTTTTAGTGATCTGGAGGCAATTACAAATTGATAATATGATGCTGTTAAATTTTTATGTTATCTTATCCATTACATTGTGTTTAAAACAAGCCATTTTCAGCCATTCTACCACCATAAAGACAACCGCCAATAACCACAAAGCAGATAAATTACACATAAACCTGAACAGTTAAACCTATAATAGATATAGCAGGTCACAGGAACACGAAATGATTTATTTTGTTTTACATATATTATTTGCATTTTTTATGTTTATGAATTCAAATATTATTTTAAACGAAACAACTACAGGAATTCTGGCTTGATTTACTGCTAGAGGGTCCTGGGTTCAATCCCTAGGTGGGACGGTTTGGGTCCTTTCTGGATTTTGCATGTTCTCCAAAATGTGCATGAATTTACTACAGGTGTTTCTGGTTCCTCCAAAAGTCAAGAGACCTACAGGTGAGTTAAAAATAGAAGGTTGCACATGACTGTTCCTCGGGACCTTTTGTCAAAACAATATATCCTTTGTGAAATAACAAATACGTTTTGTTTGAATTAGTTGTTTGTGGTTGAACATACATGTAAATATTGTTTTTGTCAATAATGATCCTGCTGGTATTGCATTTTGAGGTGTAAGGCTGGGATTAAAAAAATATTTGGAATTATTACATTTCTTTTTATAAATATTACAATCAAACAGACTATATACAATTTAATCATTTTTACTTTAATATCTGTGAGTGATTGACTCGTTCATTCTGGATGATTCATGCATAAATAATGAGCAAATTAAACGGGTAGTTTAATTTCTACGTTGAAACTAAACTTGCATAGTATGTATGGATATATGTTTTTAAATCTGCATTTTAACGCTTTACTCATTTTATTTAATCAATTGGAACATACTGATACATATCATTTAAACGAAGGTTGAATAGAATCGATTCGGTAAAGTGAATCAGTCAGTTGACTCGGTTCGCGGCGTGTTTTGTGTTTTCTTTCGGTCCTAAGCTGGATGTTTGTGACATATAGTTGATTGGAATTGCAGAATTGGAATAAAAGCGTGTTCACGGTGAGTTCTATGTTGTAATTAGGCGTACTAACAAGTAATAAACTTTAGCTTTGAGAGTCTGTTGTCCTTCATGACTTGGGCTAGCCCGCTAATTTAGCAAAGTGACGATAATGTGTTTTATATCTACCGCGTTATGTTCACTTCGTGAAGTTAAATTTATACACTACGAGATTTATTTGTTTATTGTTGCAAGCAGGTTATTTTGGTTGTTTTTTTAAGTTATTTTTGTATGGTGTAATACAGGTGACATGTCGAATAGTTTGTAGTAAAGTAAACATATTGAAAGGTTTTCTGTTAGCTTTGTGGCTAACAGAGTTGATGGGAAGTCACATTGTAGTGAATTAGCCACATGTTAGCTTCAGTTTATTTCTCACACTTATACAAACAAACCGAGGCACCTGAAAACATGTACAATATTTTACAATTAGTTTTGCTTAGGTTTAATGATGTGATTCAGCATTCTATTATTATTATGTTTAATTACGTTGGAATATATGGAAGCCCTTTCTTGCCATCTAAAAGAACAAAATGAACAAAATGAACGTGTATATTTTGCCATTAAGTCACTTGCTTTCTCATTATTTCGACATACTAAGTCATTATTTTTTAGATACACAATGATACTGTATTTAATCTACTAATTGAGCCAAAAGCTGTTTATATTCTCATATAGTAACATTTTACTTTACTATAGTATTATAAGGGTAAAGTAACTTATGTTAGACTTGTGTTCATTTAGTTTTTAATACACATAAATGCTTTAATAATCACTAACACATTATCAGTAAAACTATAACTAAATAAAAGTCTAACGCTGTAAAATAAATGCTGTTTTTACCCTACAGACCACAAGTCTGAGAGATCCTTCACTCTTAGCAAGGTGAATAATATATCATAACATTATGAACGTTTTCCTTTTTATTGTTTTTTAACGTTAATGATTCTAGGCCAAAGTGTTGAACAATGAGTTTTTCACAGGTGATTGGGAGCAACCGACCAGTTACTCTTTGTTAACTGTGATCCACAGGTTTGTGTATTGTTGTCTTATCAAACCGAAAGTGATCTGGCTACTGGAGTGAGAAATAACAAATAATAATAACAAAGTGTATTTTACTAATAAAGTATACAGAGTGCTGGTACTCATTAGAGAAATCGATACTACATTGATCTTGTCACAGCTGTGATTCCGGACCCTGATGTTGTTCATGTGTTACAATGGCAAACGACCAGTTCTTTGTTTCTTTGTTTTTTCTTTCGTTATTCAAATAGATGAATCATTTGCTCTTACTCAAAACTGCATAAACCAGAAGGAGTGTCTTCTGTGTTTGTGTATCTCAGAACAAACAGTTAAGTGACAAAACCCTCTCACACACCTTGTGTCTACAAAAGCCATATTTTTTATGGCTGGGAAAACGTGAGGTCAGACAGTAACATTTGACGAAAAGGTCTGGATTCTAACTTGCAGTTAAATTCGCTTTAACATCAGTCTCCTTCACATCTTCGAATAATGTCTTTATGAACCTAAGTCATGATTTTCCTGTTGGCCTTTTATAATTGTATATTGTTAAGTAATGATTGCAGAGAGTCTGGGTCGATAATAACTGTATTATATCTGATTTGACAGGTTGTGGGTAGCTGATGGCAGCTCCACTGTATCTTGTTGATGGCTCTCCAGCAAGAGATGCCGTCTTTACAGCTGCTATCAGTGAGAGGATGCGGGTTCCAGAGAGGCTTCGAGTGGCTCAGGATGCGGTGGAGGATCGGATGTCCAGGAGTGAAGATCTGGCTCCCGTCTACAGCATGCATGTGCCAGACAGACTAGCATTGATAGGTGCAGTAGGAGCACATCCTGTTCTGTTCTGCACTCATTTCAACCGTTCACAGCTACAGGCCTAATATTTATGGGGATAAAGATTTATGTTTGTATGTTACAGATGCACCTGATTTGAGTCCACGGCCTCTTTTTTCTCAGCGCTTGGCTTCGGGCCAAGCCTCTTCAATGTGGGACCTACAGCATGGCTCCTGGGATAAGGGGGCACATACACGACAGCCTGCTCAAGTAATCTGCCTTATTGTACTTTGTCTGTGGTCAGGTCTTTTGATTAAGGGTCGTTTTAGGCACTGTAGCAAGTTAACATATAGTATTGTTTGTGATCTAGAGTTGAGGAATGTCTGACGACAACAGACTAGGGTTATGAACCTGATAAGCATACTGTTGAATCTAAATAGTGTTTGCCTGCCTATTTGTCTTTGCTTTAGCCATTGTATTCCAGGTTTATAGTAATTGCTTTATTGTAATACTGTGGCAGTTTGGGACAATTAATTAAAAGCTGGTTTTAAGCCACACTTTATAGCTGCTGTAAAAGTTAACAGTTGTAACGTTTTGTCATAATAGTTCCCTTTTTTTGTCCTCAGAGTCCACTACGCAGGTCATATAGTGACCAGACCTTTGGAAAATCTCCAACTGTAACCCCTACACACTCCAACAAAGCGATATACTCTCCTTCAGTGTAAGTAAAATAATGTTGTGCACTTACATAATAGCACTACACTCTGTACACAATCTGTACATGGAAATTAGAATTGATTTGACTACTAAATTTTGGAGGTAAACACAGCATTTGTTTTTGCTTGTCTCTTTTTACTTCTCATGTACTTTGCAATTGTTCATTTCGGATCAACTTATAAAATCAACTTTATAATTCGAAAGTACTTTATAGTGGTACAGTGAAGTTTCCCTCTCCTAATTTGGAGTTAGTGGTAGCTTAGTGGGTAGATCGTTGGACTGTCTCAGCCTTATCCGGCTCTCTGTTCCTGTGCTCCAAACAGTGACTGACCCTGTACCCAGACCCCAGGTTTCAAACAAGTGGGAATCTATAAAGAAATATTTTCTTTGTAATCTATTCCTGAATATGTATATGCAACAATTTTTTACATTATTTGTTCTGTGTTCGTACATTTTCTTTCTGCTTACACGACCTCTGGTCTAATAAAGAAGAGCCAGCACACATGCTCACTTCTCTTCACTTCTTATCACCTGTTAGTGTTGGGTTCCCACAAAGAGACTCGCATACAATGGTTCATGCTAAGCTGAATGTGACCCCCCTCCTCCATCATCAGGAGCCCTGAACAGTTCAACCTTATCTTATCTCGGGATGTAAAGATCCATCTCTCTAGATAATTTATGCACATACAAGTATTTACTTTTCTACTACAGGTCTGCGTGCTGTTCTGAGAGAAGCTGTGGGATGCTACTGCGTTTTATCTTGAATTCATGGGATTACATTTTGATTCTGTTTTATTTTCTAAGATAACTTGTTTGGTATAAAATGTTTAAAATGACCAGGCAGAACAGAAAAGTGGTGTTGGTGACTCTAAGCACCAATAAGCAAAGGTGTCAAAAGTCTTCACATTCATTACTCAAGTAGAAGTAAAAATACTAGGGTATGAAAATACTTTTATAAAAGTTGAAGTATCAAGCATTTTACTCAAGTAAAAGTACAAAGTAAAAACAACTTAGATTATAAAAGTACAAGTAATGTAAAGAAAACAAATGCCAAAAGTACCACAGAGACCTAAAGTGCATTACACCCCCCCTCCCCAAAAATCAATGCCTTTGTTTTTTCTCATCATCAACTCAATTGCTCTCATTATTACTTACTAAGTCATTATTTTGAGATACTAAGTCATTTCGACTCATGTGAAGGTTTACATACAGACTCATTACAAAACTACAAAGTGTTATATATATATATAGATATATAGATATAATTTTTAACACGTTAAAATCTTTGTAATTAATTAATCGAAATTAACGCGTTAAAGTCCCGGTCCTAATATAAATATATATGTGAACTGAATTGATGAATTTTATTTGTGTTTTCGTGTTTTATGTTAGTTTCCAGAACACCAAAGACACAGAACTCTAGGATACACACAGAACACTTTGTCATGGTCACACACTCCTCAACACACGTACACGTTTTGTAATTATAGAACTACAGAGACTGTAAACCTTCACTTGAGTTTTTGATTATTAAAAAGGCAAAAAAAAACATATGACTTATCTCAAAATAATGACTTAGTAAAACAAAATAATGAGATAGCAATTTATTTAATAATGAGAAAAAAATATTTGCTGGATTTTTAATTTTATTTGAGTGTGAATGTGCTTCCATAAATAATGTTATATAAAAATGTTGAAACATTTTGCGATGCACTAGACTACCTGTATCAATCATACAGGATAAACCAATTAAACATAAATACATTTTAGTAATATTAAATCTATTAAAGGAGACCATATATGTTTATTACTGAGGAAGAATTATTTATGATTATTTATGTGCTTCATGGAGAA
>JAOUQU010412538.1:0-11339 GCA_028566735.1 Ammoglanis amapaensis
GATGTATAAATAATACAAAAAACATATATAAATTTATATTTTTTAAGAACCAGTTTCGAGCCGCATTTGACCCTTGGATGCACTGCAGAACATAACACATCCACAAGATTTTCTCAGCAGTGTTATCACGGCGTAGGTTTACAGGTCTCTCTCCAACCCATAGTGCTCTGGGGAACAGTGTATCTGCGAGACAATTTCACATCTCCAAATCAACCAAGTGCATGTTTTTGGGTGATGGGAGAAGTACCTGGAGTAAACCCATGTGGACACTGGGAAAGCATGCAAACTCTGCACAGAGAGTCATCGGGAATTAAACCCGGGACATTGCGAACCATTAAGCCATCATCTTGCCCAAAGTCTATAGTACTACATTAATATTTAAATAAAACTAATAAACTCATTGGTTAAATTGTCATGTTTTACAGGTTAAAAAATTGATGGCACGACTTAACATGTCCCTGCATTTGAAGCCCACAGCACGTGGGCAACCCACATGCATGTTTACCAGGTATGTGTAAAAGATACTGAAATCAGTGATGTGAAACATTAAAGCCATAAGAAAATGTTTTTCATTAATGCAGCTGCTCAATGGTTGTACTACAATTCTACCAAAAAACAAATGTTATTTTTAAACAAATGTTCTTGGTGACTGATTTTGATGTGAGCACTGTCGTGAACAAATCCTGAATTAGATACCTGGGTAAGGAAATCTGGGGCATCCATGAGGAATTTTTATCCCAGTCATTTTTGTGTTGCTTCCCTCTGGAGACTCTTGTTTCCTCCCACAGTCCAGAGACAAGCAGTTGGAATTGGCTGGAGTTACTGAAATTGAATGTGTTTGACCGTGACCATAAAAAGGATTAAGCAGTGGTAAAACTAGTTAATGGCTGGTAGGATGGATTTTTTAAAAACCTCCATAATGTATGTTTAAGCTTGGTCGGATTATTGTTTTTATTTATTTATTTATTATGTAATTTCCTTTTCTTTAAACAGCAGAATCAGGATCAGGCTCTTCCAGGAAATACTGGGCGAATGCAGGAATAAAAGGACGCCAAAAGGAAACCAAACCTTCGTGTTAGCTGTGGTGGGCTAGGGAAACAGCCTGTTACAAGTAAATCATGTAACATAGATCTAAGATATCCCTACAGCGGATCCCTAAATCCCAATATTGGTAAGCATTCTAGACATAGAGAGCAGTCCATGCTTGATATAGCCCTGAATTATATTTAAAATCAATTTGTGAGAATTACTATCTAATATAATATCTAATTGCTGAATATGCAAGGTGTAATTGCTGTAGTCACTGAAGAACTAAAACAGTTATGAAACAAGTTGTGCAATACCAGTTATTATACCAGTCAAGACGCCATGCTTTAAATTATTTGTGTGAATACAAAGCAGATTACATTTATCCATCAGCTCAATTTTCTCTTTCATGATGGTCATTTACCCAAGTGTTTATTTGCTATTCACACTATTATACATCACAATATGTGCACCAAGTCATTCATATTTAAAACAGTCCAACCTGGTAATTTGCCTTGTGAATACAGCATAATAAAGAGAGACCCACAATCACTATCATTACAAGTAAAAGTATCACAACACTGAGTGTGAAAGGGGACGAGGAGACTACAGTTTTCAATTATTGCACAAGTTTTCAATTATCTTTACAAATCTTACCACAGTTTTTGTGACCTATATGCCTATGCAAAGTAAAACCAGTTTTGTTTCGTCCCCAAACACATAAGCTCAGAAAATAAACTCGGGCACTTGAATGGCCTAAGGATGGTAATGAGCTAGTGACAAGGGAAAAAGAAACTACTATAAGGAGTGAAGCTGGGTACCAAAAGCCATGAAGCATGATGTCAAGCATGTCAAGAACACCAACAATAGTGCCATATTGTAAACTTACTTTAAAAAAAAACATTTTAGTAGCAAAAACTGTTTGTAAAGGGTTAAATTAAAAAACTTTACCCAACATTCTAAGTTGTACTTAGAAACAAGTTGAGTTGTGATCGGTGGGCCAGCCACAGATTTTGAATCAGATCGTAGAAATTGGAATGGTTTATTTGTCAGCATGTTACAATGATTAATTATTTGATTTGATTATAATATTCAAAGACAAATAGTAACAAAATATTTGGTATATATGAAATAGGCTATATTATTGACATTGCATTTATAATTCAATGCAAATTTGTACACCAAAATTATACAATAAATATGTACTATACCTTATCACCATACATTATTTCAAAACTACTTTTAATATAGAATGTAAAAAAGTTAAAACTTGGATGATTGCAATTTCTAAGTGTTTGCTCAGTTGAGCCCTAATCAAAAAGCACGCTTTTGTGGTCATCATGTTCAACCCTGTTGTTTTGAAAAGATTTTTGATGATTCAGTTTAGCAAATTATGCAACGTATCAGTGGGAAAGCAATTAGGCCCGCTTCCCAGTCATTAGAACATCTGTAAAGTCATTAAAGACACATGTCTTCTAATCTAAAATCTAAATAGCTAGTAAATCAATAATATATTGAACAACAAACCTCAGATCGCTAATCCAGTTTAGTCTTCATGTGTAGCAAAATTACGTGAATAGTAACTGATATCTGGAGTAGTATTCTTTTTATTTAAAAAAAAAAACTAATTAAAATAAAATCAATGGCAAACTCTACTCGGTCTGTAGGTAACTGCATACATCAATGCTGATCATTAATTAACACTAGCCTAATTGTCAAGTGTATTGACTAGTGGGTTTTTTACACTGTCTCTGGTCAATACAGCTTTACCTTTCTTTGATCACACACACACACACACACACACACACACACACACACACACTCATAATTATGGACAACAGCATGAAGTAAGCTGGTACCACCCTACACATTAACCACATGGAAACGGGAGTGTCCACTGCTATAATGACTATGCAGCAACCTTGCTGTGATTTAATAAGAACTTGGTACCTAGAGTACGGTACATGCTACAGGACTGCTAAATGCATAAATAACCGTTTGGCCAGACCAGGAGGGACAGAAGTCCACAATTGTGATGAAGTCGTCCTGGCTGCAAGCCACAAAAGTGACTCAACTACTTAAGGATGGAAAGAACTTACTGTCACTGCTTGAAGACAGACATCTCTAAAGCTGTCAAGCTATTCTTTAATACAATAGCAGCATTCTTACCAGCACACAATAATAAAGCATGTAAAGCTTTTGGTAGATGATAAAAAAAATCCCCCTCAACATAAAAAGTCAACAAAACGATTGTGATTACTCATGTTGTAAACAAAGAATGTACGTGTATTCCTTATGCATATTAAAGAGGTTTAAGAATACCCAGTGCAAATATGCAGCTGTAACTGACAATGATGACACACTGAGGTGTACGATGTGCGTTTTGCAAGATCATTCTTTGCAAGAGCATTGTTTGATTTATAAATTAAAATACAGTGCCAGGGATTTGGTAAAACATTCGACAGAGAAGCTCAGCAGTTCCTTATTTTAAACCACACAGTAAAACAATGTTACATTAAACATAAAAGAGGCAGTCCAATGAGGAAACCAAACCAGTTTGATCAAAGTCTTTATGCCGTCTCCCCTTCTTGACACACAACTCTCCCGTTTATCCGAGCTTGGGTACAACACAACGATTTTGGTGAATCACAGTGGCTAGCATGACAACTGCAAGATTCAAACCAGAAAGTTCAGACTCTCAGAGCGGGTGTGCTAGCGAAAATAGTACATTTTAATGAGCAGGAATTTTTATATGAGGAAAAGTAATAAGGTAAAGGATGTACAGTTTGTGTGTGTGTGTGTGTGTGTTTAAAGTTTCACATGCAAAAGACAGATTGGACAAGTGCAAGTGTGCATCCCGACCCTGGGCCCATTAATGCACAATGGACAAGATGAATCAGTTGTTTATTAAAAAACAGTTGAATGAACTAAGGCGTTGGTGCTTTAAACAAAACATCGACAATGTACCACCGTAGAACAAACAACAACAACAACAACAACAACAACAAATTCCCATCCATCCCATGGAGCCACACGATTATCAGATCTCCTACAACAACAACAACAACAAAAACCAAAGCATTTAAAAAGATGTACAAACATACTGCAGGTGATTGATCCAGAATGATCATTCAGTTTCCTATGAGTCCATCACAAGAACACACACCGCGTGTGAACGACCTACACACACCGAATATTACAGTCAACACAGCACGAGTTCTCTCGGTCCTTCAGCTTTAGTTGTTCAGCTGTTTGACTCGACACACATGGATGTCCGAGCTGCTGTCCCTTAAAAAATCCCTACCGTAGTGTTCAGAGCTGCTAGTGAAGAACTAACCTGCACGACGAGGAAACGCTGCTCCTCTGTACTACCGGTCTTAAACCTGAAGATGGAGTTAGTATCAGCAGTAGCGTCCTCTCGCTCTCTCTACTCTCAATCCGCGTCTATTTCTCGTCTCTCTCCCTCGCTCGCTCTCTCTCCTCCACACACACTCACACACACACTCACACTGATAGATAGTACCGATGCTTTCACTTCCTCTTTCCTCCTCCGCCTGCTGATTGGTTTAACTCCGAGTCCAGCGTCGGCCAATTACAAGCCAACAAATCGTCGACAACGCATACTACTCATACTTACTTACTAGATAGGCGAGTGTTTGTTAATCTTTTATTATTTTATTGTCGTTCGAATGTTTATGTTACTGAGCTTTGCCAATACGATTTGTTCTTATTTTGTCGTGCCAATAAAACGTCTTTCGAGTTGAGAAGTGTCCAGACATCGTGCTTTACGGCGGTAAGACACTCCAACGCTAGTATGCGGATTGGGACAAAGCCCAACACTCATTCATTCTAGCGTTCAAGTTAATGTCATCAAAGAAAGTGTCATAGGACTGAGAATAAAGCTGTCATAGCTTGTTTACACAGGCCAATATTTAGAATACTTTTTATATTACTCCTTTTCATCGCTGCTTTTTTTAATACACATAAGAATGTTCCACCCAGTGAAACTCGCATTTCCACACACTTGTGAAGATACACTAGGGGGCGGTAGTGAGCACACATGCCCAGCACTGCACCCGGGGAGCAGTTAGGGGTTAGGTGCCTTTTTCAAGAGCACTTCAGTTGTCACACGTCAGCTCTGTGAATCTGACTTTCAGTTCTCTACCCACCAGGCCACGGATGCCCAGAATCAAATTAGTTGGTAGCTAGCACTTTGACAGACACTTTGCACTGTAATAATTATTGTAATATTATATGTAATAATTTTTTTTAATTATTTAAAATACTTTTTAACAACATGGAATTAATTATCTGCATATCCAATCCATGCAATCCAAGCACATTTACACACACTGGAAGGCAGCCTTAGTCACGGCGCCGGGGGAGCAGTTAAAGGTTAGGTGCCTTGTTCAAGGGCACTTCAGTTGTGGCCTGTTGACTCTTTGAATCGAACTGGCAACCTTTCAATCACAGAACCAGTTCTCTATCCACCAGTCCACCCTGCCCCAACGTATTGTATGTTAAATGCAAATCAAATTACAAAGCAGTGATGTACAAATTCACTATGTAATGTAGAACAGAACACTATTTTTAATACGTATTAATCTGAATTTAATTGACTTAATATTGAGTCACTCTTATAACTGTTTCCAGATGGAGATGCAGAATTTTACACTAGCACACTAGTTCAGAAAGTCTTAACTCTCCGGTTCAAAATTGATCTGCTGTTTACCACCGTAGCCACAAAACAGGGATTTTACTGCCAGTTCTTACCCCAGATTAATAGGAGTTTTTCACCAAACAGAGAATGCTTTGCTGTGGCAACTCCTAATGGGAGCGGCTGAAGGGTTTCATTATTACTCAAAATTGCAATACAGGACAAAATGGCAAAACCCCTTTGTTTAATTGTTCAACCTAAAAAAGTAATAATCCACACTGCTTTAGGCAATATTTACAAAAATCTGTATCACAAATTATAAAGACTATTTCCAGAAAAATTGGGAAATGTTCTAAAATAAAATGGCTTAGCTTGACTACAAGCTTTGTGAAATGAAAATCTACAAGGATACGTGACATGGTCACCTATTCGCGGAATTGAACACAAGTCCTTCATTTTGTAAAATGACAGCAATACTAACTGGTCCATCCGTTACCCATTTTTTTTAATTAAATGCTTGTCTCACATGAGCCTGCATTACTGTAAAAAGTATTGTAAAAAAAATAAGAATTCTGTATAGCAATGCTATGTAGGCTATAGTGAGTGTATTTATATTGAAAAATGTTCACTGCAATGGTTACGGCAAATTCGTCTTCTTCTCACATAAGTAATGTGCATCAAATATGTTTGCATTCTCAAATAAATAATTAATGTTGATGATTAAGAAAATTTACCATATCTTTCTAAATACAGTTTAAAGCAGATATAATCATGACACCACCATCTATTCCAGTTAAAACCATTAGCTTTTTGTGGTCTCTCTGGTGAGGAACATTAGGAGGCCGAGACTCCAGTCAGATAAAATAAACACAAGTTTGTAATGCTGCTCATTTGTTCAATGCTTCAGGTTAAATGACCACAGATAGAGTCTAAAATCAAGCCCAGAGGGGAAAGCACTGGGAGAGTGTACAAGTGTACTTATTATTCTTAATATAATTCAAGATGCCCCAAGTTATTAGTGTTTTCTTTTAGAACTTACTTATAAACTTATACTTTAAATATATTGCTATATTCTATAACCCAACATAAAACCTAACATTTTATGACAGAGGCGAGACGATGATCAAAAAAGTGTCACCCAGGGTAAAGCGAAGTCATAGTCCGTTGTGCTGACTTTGTCAAATGTTGAAATCTTACCTGCATAATTTATCAGTGGTAGACAGGATCAATAAAGCAATCGATCAATACATTTAACCTAAGAGCAGCATAATGTAACACCACTCAAAATCTGTGGAAGATGGGGAGAAGCTAGACTACCTGTCACACCATGGCAGCGCTGTCATTTTGTTTTCAATGTAATTAAATTACATAATGTATACATATGTACATAAACTATCATTTTTTTAGGATGCCACCTGTGCGTGACATGAATGGCCGAGTCTCGTGTGAATGAACTTGACTGGCCTGGGCTCAATCCAATAACACACAAAATCAACATACATGAATAATGAATGCTAAGAACACAACATGCAGATGGCACATTAGAATGAACACACCAAAAATGCAGGCCAGAATTATTAAAATATCTTTTCCACAAGATATTGTACTTAATTATGACTAAACGAAGGGCCCTATGACAAACACATTGGAGAGTTATAGTTTGACTCAGCTATTTAGACACAGACAGATGTTGCAGATGTAGCCAATCTACTGACAGGAATTAAAGGCCTGCATAAATTATTAAGCAGCACAAAGCTGGGAGGAAGGGCAAAGGATAAGACCACCTCACTATCCTAACAAAGGTCTCTATTGAAAAGAGGGACAGTTTGTGCTCTACCTATCAGTCCCGTATGCGTATAAAATAAAAAAGACTGTGTCTGGAATAACAAATGTGCCAAATCAGGCATGCAGACCAGGACCATTTGATGTAATAATAATTTAACCAGTTTTCAAGCAGACTGAATTACCAACTTAACCATGGCAAAATAAAACCAAATGGTTTGTCTTTTAAAGCATCAAAAACAATATATTTTCTTTGACAGAACTACTATTCAGTCACAAGCTTATACTCTGTTTGGAGTCTTTACGAATTAAACATTAAACATTCTACGAAAACTTTCATGCTATATAACTGCTTCAGCTTCATTTCCTCTCATCCCTCAACACGCACATTGGTCTTTCCCTAATCTGAGTCATCACTGTCCTTTGACTTCTGTTTTTTATTTCTCTTATGCTTTTTCTTCTTCTTCTTCTTTTCTTTTTTCTTCCTCTTCTTCTTGTGGTCTGATGATGAACTAGAATCTGAGTCAGATGTTGTATCCAGCAGGAGCTGCTTTAGTTGCTGGATCCTGTGGTAAACAGGTTAGACATGATTAGTTTAAACAGTACACATTTCTAGCCACAGAAATTAACCATACGTTCTAGCATTTACGAACATAACATTTAATAAATATTTATTTTCCAAACAAGTGTCCAAAATCTCATGTACATAAGGTAACGGACTTTCATTAAAGTGAACATTAAAAGCTGCTTCCAACATTCGATTTGTCCATGTTCCTCATCAAAGAGGCCTGTATACTGGGAAACCACACAGAAGCAATCCCCAGCCCTCTCTCGCTCTATTGATTTGTTTCTCTTCATGCTGAGATGGCTGCCTTGGTTTCAAAGCCTATCAAATTTTGTTTTCGATGCTGGCATTTAATAATCCATGCCTTGTTTTCTTGTTTACATGCATAAGATAACTTTGTGTATCGAAGCAATGTTTTAAGATCAAAGAATTAAATCAATCATTGCATGTGTGTCGGTGTGGATTTACTCCCAGTCCAAAAACATGCTCAGGAGATAAATTGGTGACGTAAATCGTAAACATATGACGTGAAGTGAAATTAACCAATTCATGTCATGAATGTACCCAAGTGTAAAACAGGACGTTACAAAATCAAACTAACAATAAAGAGAAACACTTTAATTTTATTTCAATGTAAAGATGCAATAAAAGTCAGAGTACATAAAATAAATGTAATGTTATTACAACAAGAAAAAGTCTTCACGTGTTTTAAATGCACTGTGATGTAAACAATAAAACCCTCTACTCATTTTTTTTATTTGTGAAATTACCAAAACAAATTTTGTACCACATCCTGCTGAGTACAGTAACGTGTTTTGTAGTAAGTGTGTGCACTTGACTACTTGTACTTGTAGTCCAGACTAATGGTTAGTTTGTTATAAAGTACTACAACTTAATCGAACATTTGTGCTCAGGATTAGGAAATTACCTCGTCTCCTTTTCATTTCGTTTGTTTTCCCTAATGATGTCATACATCGGATCTTCATGCGCCTGCATGCAAATACATAAGAACAATTAAAAGATAAAAAGTTTTTACGTGTTTAAATGAACAGATGACTTAACAGTTATGAAACCATTTACTGATCTGTACAGACACTTAAATAAATCAAATAATTTGTCCTTGGTTGCAAAACTCACTAGATAACAACCGCTTTATCTAGTGTGACATTGTGACTTTGAAATGTTCTTTATTAAGCTTCAAGAGCTGGCAGTGTGTCATCAGTGTTTTTATGACTGGGAAGCCACACAAAAGACTGTTATGTGTGTTATATAAGCATGTATTATAACTTCTTTACAAAGAATTTTAAATAATTAACTAATTTAATGAATAAATAATTTTATAATTTAATAAATAAATAATAATTTAATAAATTACAAATGATTTTGTAATTTATTTCCCCTAACACTTCACCAAGACCCTGAAACTGGATTACTCAGCCATTCAGTTATATCAAGGAAACTATCAGAAGAACAAAAATCTGAGTCCAATCTGGTGGAAATCTTACCACTCGAAATTGCTCAAGTTTCTGGTTTCCTTTGATGAAAAAAGGGCATTCTTTGTCACCTGTCCTGTGGCCATAACGCTTGCATCTCCAACCTAAAACATATATGATACAGTTACAACAAAATCTTTACCGGGGTTAGTAATAACTTCATATTTAACCTAATATTCCATCCAGTTATCAGATTGTACTCCCCATTAAACAGATAATTTCCCATTTAGAATCAATAGTTATAAGAAGCAGCTAAAATTTTCACTGTACATTTTCTATTAACGTCTCATAGCATTTTTTTATGACTGGCACAAGCATTTCTGTGACTACATAGTATTTATGGTATGAATGTTAATTTTTTTTTAACATGACAGACGACCAGGTAGAACTAGATCATGTGTTATGTGTTGCTCTAAAGATGGGTGGCGGCATACTCACACTGCATAACTTTCACTTCTTTTCCCAAAGGCATCCACAAGCCTTTCGTGGGGGCATGAGCCAAGAAGTCCCTGGCATCCTCATTTCCTGGACCAATGGGGATACAGTCTTCTGGTTTCTCATCATATTCCTGAACAAATGTTTTATTGGTTTATTGGTTAAATGGTTCATTTCACTGAATGTTTAAAAAACAAATACCTCATTGAATTGGCATAGATTTTACTCTGGAGGCCCATGCTGCGACCCAAGATTCATCTGAACTTGAGCCCAGCACGACAACATAGTGGCTGTGCATTTATGAGACAATTTGGCATCTCCTATCAACCTGATGACATGTTTTTGAACTTTGAAACCAGAGCCCTTGGAGCAAACCCAGACAGACATGCCTCCACACAGAAGGACTTGGACTACAGTGTCCTAGATTTACAACCTAATAACATTAAAGCTAAGAACGCAAACTGCAAAAGCCAAAAACACAACCGCATAAGCGCAAAACACATCTCAGTTCATGACTTTGGCATTTGTGTTCTCAGCTTTTGCTGTTGTTTTGCGCTTTAGCAGTTGTGTTCTCAACTTTACTGCTATTGGGTTTTGAGTCTGGGGAGCACCCCACCTATGGATCAAACCCATATCTTCTTACTGTGACATCACAGCAATAGCATAATTCAGAAAGAAGGTCCAGTGTTCAATTCCCAAGTGAAGCAGTCCAGGCCGGTAGGCTATAGTTTGCTCCCACACTTAAAAATCCTGAAGTCAGGTTAATTGGAAACCACTAAGATGTATAAATCTGTATATTGTAATGTTGATCCTAAGCCCAGACATACCATACATGGTAGATTGTAACATTCAGAGTAAAAACTATTACCAAATAAATAATATGTTCTACTGTGGCAACTACAAATGAAAACACACACACACAAGAACAACCAAAATATTAATAAACAATCTAGTCAAATATATAAAACCACTGAACAGCATAAATGACATCATAAAAATGCCAGGTCACTATGTTTAGCTACTACAACATTTTAAATGCAGTTCCGTGTCTGAAATATGATGTCTGTGTGTGTCTGTGTACTTGTTAGAGAAAGCTATGTTAGGGAAAGTTACTGGATGTTCTTTCTGTTTACAATGACACAATCTGTCATTTTATCTACAGACTTGTTTCTGGTTGTGCATTAACCCAAAAGTGTGATTTTGTGTGAAAACAAAATCAAGTTAAAACTTGTTTTGAACCATTTATTTATTGATATCACAGTGCTCTAATAAATACTGTTGTAAATACACTTATAACTGCCATAATATACAAAACTGCCATACCTTAATAAGTCCAGGGGGAGGTTTTTCATAGCTGAAACATAAAAACACAATATATATA
>JAOUQU010412548.1:0-11338 GCA_028566735.1 Ammoglanis amapaensis
GCCGAAATACTCTGGGATCGGTAACGATCCACAGAGTGACCCAGGGTCGATTTCAACTGGAGGGTAAAAATCATCATCAAATATATATAGGCCTGTAATATTCTTAGTGTTTGTTATAGAAATTGTCGTATCAGAATGATTATTTTCTTGCAAAGATGATTAGACGCTGTGATTTATTATTTGTTGTTGTCAAGGCCCTCTGACAAATCATCACTCATCTAATTAGCACATTCTTCTCTGGGTGTGATCCACAATTTCTGACAGGGCTGAGCTTTAGCTTATTACATTGTAAGTCTGTATTTTTCTGAATGAATGTTTCTTACAACATCTGACCTTATTGAGTCAAGTGGCAAATGTTCCAAAAACCTGCATGTTTGTAAGATGAAACCAGGGAAATAAGTGAAAATGCTTTTCTAGAAGTTAACTGAGCACAACATAGTAGGCAGGTTATGATGGATGTGGCCAGTCTGGAGGGCTTTAACTGCTGGTGTTGTGCCAATTCATTGTAATTCAGTATTGAGCTGTTTGCTATGTCATATTGAGGATGGGTGTGGGTGTAATCTGGCGTTTTGAGGATTTATACATGTTTTTTTTTCTTTCACTTCAGAATGTTTTGGTGTTGAAAGAGATTAGATGTTTGCATTTACGATGCGAAAATGTGTAATGCTATTTGGTAAGAAATATGTTTAAGCATAGTTGCCAACAAGTTGTTTTGGTGAATTATTCGGATCTTTAGTTCCACTGACTTCATGCCCGTAGTCTTATCATTACTTAATCCTAACACATTAACCCCTGGTGATTTTCATCAACACAATTTTTGTCATGTAATTATCATTGTGTTGCTGCTGTCTGAGTTACATGGTGGGACTTTGAGTAGTTTCGGGACGATCATTGATGTTATTTATGGTTTGGTTGATTCCCTCCTTCCATTAATGTTTAAAAAAAACAAACAAACACTGATTCGAGTGGTTTCCACCTGACGTTAGTGATAGAGAGTAGCATCGAAAATGAAGACATTCTCTATAATTCTATTTTTATATTATATAAATAAATTAAGATGAAATACAGATTTCATATATAGACGTGCATGTGCGAATTCGGTTTGGTTTTAGTGCTACTGGATTTCCTCTTGTGCTGTAGCTGGATTCATTCAGAAGCCACTCACATTCTTGTTCATTCTGAGGCTGAACTATTGCTATTCCCTGGTGGCAGGTATTTCCACATCCACCATCAGTCCTCTTGTCCTCAATCCCGTCTTGTTTCAATTTACTCAAGTTCTGCCTGATTACCACACCGCTATACTCGCAACCTGAACCTGTATTTATTCATTCACCGAATTCAAAAGCCAGTTACCAACCTACCTTTACAGGTGAAGTTTGTAGACTGGTGGCCAAAGCTGGTACTGCAATAACACAAAATATTGTGTGAACTTCCTCCTCCCAGACTAGATGTTGCCAGCAAGAACATACACTACAAAGGAGTTACCATCTGTTGCAGTTCGATTAGAATAGATTGAGATTACTAACCAAATAAGATTTTGCATGTTATTAATTTAATAACGTTAACAATGGTAGTGTTTAGTACAGAAAATTACATAATAGACTAAATTATGTACAAAAAATTATATCACTAATGTAATGTCTCAGTTATGTTTTGTATTGTCATATCAGCCATGCTAATACTGAGTTACATATTCATTGCTTTATTTTTTCTTCATTAGCTTTAAATTGGTATATGTAAAATGCTTACTAATAACACATTATTATTGTTCACATTTAAATAAGTAACTACAACTTTAGATTTTCAGAAAATTAAATACTGTTCACATGGAAATCTTTTTACTGTAAAGTTAGATTAATATTCATACATTTGAGTTTGTTTCTTCACTAGTTTGAACGGTGCATAAAAAGCTTTATAACTAAAAGGAACTACCACATATTTTTTCAGAAATGTTTTTTTTTAAACCACGGAACATATTATGTCCTGAACGTCTGGTAAAATGTCAGGGCCATTTTAGATTTTGTATAATTTTATAGTTTATTTCTAATCTTCTCACCTCTATGCTCTATACACACTTGGGGATTGTTCCTTCATATTTAAACCAATCTGTGTAGTGAAACGCCTTTTTAGACACACTAGTGAACACACACTAGGGGGCAGCAGTGAGCACACATGTCCCACATAGAGGCCAGCCACCTGGTAATCAAATCCAGGACCTTCTTGCTGTGAAGTGACCATGCCACCCACTTAGTCACAGTACCATCTGTGCTGTAAATGAAAATCCTTCTATGCTTTTGTTATCTTTTCAGGCTTTTCATAGCTTTTGTTCATATAGAGGATATTAATTAATTAAATATTAATAAGAAGTGACAGTAAAAGCACTTCAACCCCTTAATTCAAACCATTGTGATATCTTAAAAATATGTTTACATGATGATGTACATTGCATGGCCAGTATTTGTTAAAAGAAAATGCATTTGTATACAAACTGCAAGGCTGAGAGTTTGAATCCCAGCACTGCCTTCCAGCTATTTTGGGCTCAAGAGAAGCTTTTCAATGGCCTGCACTGACCCTGCACTTTGACCCCAGCCTCCGAACAAGCTGGCATATTGGAAGAAAATGATTTGTTGTGTTATTTGTACTTTAAAAATTACGGATATATGCTAATTCTAATTTAGTTTCCAGGACCAATATGAAATATAGTGGAAGTATTTATCCCCGAGACTATTAGAGAGATTATTCTTCATGTGTCACTTATTTTAAGCCAAATAAATGCTGGGTTTATATTAATTGCATCCTCTGGAACAGTTGTGAACTCACTTGATACCACCTATCTCCACATCATTAAATAGTTTAACCCTCTTGATGTTGCACTTTAAACTGACTCTTGCATTTCTTTCTTTCTCTCGTTGGCATGTTAGATAAGAGCCTGAGTTAGTTTCTGTTTAAGTGCTTATTAAATCCTCCAGTTGGACAGACTTAATAAGGTAGTGTCATGTCTGTGTGGGCAGTTAAAGTATAGGGCAGCTCTTCCTTGGTGTGGCAGTGTAAAATTCTTTTAGTTTGAAAGGTCTTGCCTGTGATTCCACCTTATTTGTTTTTATGAGTGATATGTTTGTTCTAATTCATACTCCCCTTCCTTAGATGTCCCAGCTTCCTGCCGTTTTGCTGAACATTTTATTTTGTTATGGATCATTGAGAGCACAAATGGACATTCTTTAGTGACCGATTAGAAAAGGTCCCAGCTTACAGATCATCACATAACTGCACACACCTGAGTTTGTAAAATGCATTACAAATAAATCACTTCTTTGTACTACTTTGACATAAAGCAAATTGCAAAACAAATGGCACAGCATTCATCACTGTCAGATGGAAACGTGAAGCATTTTCTGGATGATAACACTCTGAGAAATAAATAAAAAAATCACCTCAACAAAAAGATTTGGGGCAAAACAGACGTAGTTATTCAGGCTATGGTATTTATTCACTCAGACTTTTTTTTACTGTCTTATACTATTTAATTTAATTGCATGAATGTAATCAATACATTTGATTTATTGGCAAACTGTGTGGGTTCACACAAACATTTCCAGGAGTCTTGGCTGATGGCATCTCTCTAGTGTAGTCAAAGAAATTTAAATTTGCTAACAATGCACATTAAAATAAGATCATACAAACTATTGGTCAATATACAGAGGAAGTTTGGATGTGTGCAATTTTTGTTGACATAGCACATTCTAATCATGTATGCAATTTCTCAAGTCAAGTCATCTTTATTTCTATAGCGCTTTTTCCAATAGATATTGTCTCAAAGCAACTTTACAAAATGCAGGACGAACAGAAATTTGTGTTTGCAGTAACATATTATTAATTACAGTAGTTTTTAAGACAGTAGTTTTCAACCAACAGTTACTTCCAGCTCCTGTAGATATAAGGATTCTAGGGATTGTGTGTCCAAGTGTCCATTTTTGACTCTCATTTTTATTTATTTCATTATTGTATCTGTGCCAAATATGATGTCAACAAGCTGGGTTTGGCTGCTATTCACCATGCTTGTTTTTTCTGCTCATGTGTTTACTATCATATATTATACCAGGAGTGCCCAGTTCAAAGAGGGACAGATTAGGTAAGGTGAAAATTTGTGGAGGCCAAACATTCAGCCAGCCAGTTTTTGAACAATTACCATTAAACAATTGATCTATTTTATGAAACACTTTTATGTATTTATGTAAAATTCAGAACATATTTATTTATTCCAAAACATGAACCAGAACAGATGTTTTCTTTTTAAAGCCTGTTTATTTTTCAGAGATACTAAGAACTACAGAATGCAGACACAACTTCATTAGACTACTCCGTAGAGCACACATCGGCACTGTTGTAATCTTTTGTTTTTAAAAAGAATCCTCAACTAAACTCTACATGCTCCTTTAGAAGGTTGCTGGCCCTAGTGAAATGTGAACATAGGCCACAATCGGCCCCTAGGCTAGACTTGCCTCATGCCTCATGTAGTACATTTAAATGTATTTTATATACTTCCGAGTTCTTAAGTTAAAAAACTCTAATAGCTTGTAGCCCAGCCCTGATCACAAACTGTATTAATAAAGTGCAATTTACTTATAAATATTAAATTTGTAGTATTAGCTGCATTATTCATAGTTATGAATCCTAATGAATGCATTGTATGTGTTTTATGAATAAATGATATTTAAAGTTGATAATTACTTGGAAAGATAAGACTTAAAGGTTTATGTATAAAAATATTTCTTTTTTGTGCTGCTTTAAAATACACCAAACAGGAAAAATAAATACATGGAAGAAGAAGGTGTGATATCACATTATAAAACATATTTTAAACATATATGCAGAGCATTGTTAAATCATCTTAGTACTGTAATGCAATGAGTATACTAATTTTGATTATGCAAAGTACAGACTGGAAGCAGAATTACTGAGACTGATATTCAGCTTGTTGAAGAGCAAATAGAGGAGGGTGATCGAGAGGAATAATATATTTTGTAGATTTGCACAATTAATCTCTTACTATCTGAAGTTTCCATGTGAAGCTTTAAACTTTGATGTTTAACTAGTTGAAGCAATGCCCAGAATGTTTCGATATTGCCCCACAGCACCAGAATTGAAAACCTTGGTTTTTGGCCATTTCTTATTTATTTATGTTTTGACATATTTACTTTTCCGCATCATATTAAAGCTCAATTGTTACTTTACTCAAAATTCTTATGTTCACTTTCATGCATAAGTAGCGTTTTGGATTTTCTTCACAATATTGGTAAAGAGACCATTTATGTTAACTAGCCCAATTGTAGTACAAAATCTTCAGCATAAACATTTATAGTTACTGACTAGAAAAAAAATAGTTTAAAGTGGTAAAATGTTTTCCTATGAAAAAACATTTCCTATGTTTCCTTTGTGTCAAACAATGTCTATAAAGACTTTATTTTATAAATTTGATGTAGAGGAACTCTAGTAACCTGCTGTCCAGCCTTGATCACAAACCTATCAATCAGCTTGAACTGAACTGAAACCTGAGAGGCATTTTCATACAACATTAAACTTGTGATTTAACAAGTAGTGAAGCCAGGCTATTTTCAATCCTACAAACTATAACTGAAAACCATTTGTTTTCACAACCTTTTTCTTTGTAGATAAGTTGGATGATGATTTTGAGATGACAATGGTTTGTCATCGTCCAGAAGGACTGGACCAACTACAGGCTCAAACCAACTTCACCAAAAGAGAACTACAGGAGCTCTACAGGGGGTTTAAAAATGTATGTCACACATCACAGTTTTACCAATGTACATCCATTTAGTTTGTGTTTGATTGACAGTTATGCTTCTACAGTGAGTATGTACTACACATTTTACAGTATTTTGTTATTAATGTCATACATACATGCATTTGATGTCTGCAACTTGGAAGAGAAAAAATTGATTTGTCTTTTGCAAGCAAAGATGGGACAATACTACGCTTCGTCAATGTAATGTGACAAATTATATTTAAAAACATTTATTAATTACACATCAATTATCTACTTTTTAGCACCACTTAATGTATTTACACCATTTCATAATGAAAGATATCAAATAATCTATCTCTACTAAATATCTATCTACTAAAATAATGTAGGAGCACCAAAGAGCTGTCTAGATCTGAGAGTTGTCAATTTATTGCTGACTTATGGTTTAATTTTTTGCATATTACATTTTTATTGATCCTTTTCAATAAGGCTGCACAACACCTTGAACACTTGAGTCTCTGTCTCTGGGTGTATTACATAACGCATCGATGCAAATTCAGGGTCTTTATCAGCATTTAGCAGAAACTTTTATCAAAAGCGATCTACAGCTACAACTGGCTTTTATTTTAGGTTTTTATTTTAAACAACTGCAGGTCAAGCATGTTGTTCAGGACCCCAACAGTGACTATTTGGCACTGGTGAAGCCTGGACCAGCATCCTTCTGACTACTAGTCCAGTAACTTAACCACTGGTTGTGATGTTGTTTAATAATGGTTTACTTCTTTGTTCAGTTTATCCATCTTTTATTTAATTGTTTTAGGAATGCCCCAGTGGGGTGGTGAATGAAGAAACCTTTAAGCAGATCTATTCACAGTTTTTTCCTCAGGGAGGTATGTTTATTTTCAGAAGATAAATGTAACAAGTGTTTAGTTGTTTAAATGTGTATTTTGATAAAACAGTCTGTCTCTTTTGTTTTTACACAGATGCTAGTACTTATGCGCATTACCTGTTCAATGCATTTGACTCAGGCCAGAATGGCTCCATCAAGTTTGAAGTAATTATTTTTGTTAATCTTTGTGTCATGAACTGGTTAGCTACAAAGTTGTGAAGGGATTTGCATAACATGAATACACGATTAAGGAATTTGAGAGAAGTTAGGCTTTTTATGACTGATAACCTCCACTGAAAGATGATATTCATCAAAAACTGATAGAAATACGAGAAAAAGCATTGCTCTATTACAGTCTGAGATTGTGTCAATGCTTTTGGAAAAGGTCATTTACACTTCTGTGATGCAGCAATAATGCAGAAAAGTATTGCACATTATGATTTTAGATCAACACGTGCTGGTTTCAGAATGTACATCAGTTTAATAGTGATATTCACGCAGTGCAAAACATCATAATATAGAGTATGGGTACTAGATTGGCCTGTTTGATCATAGCAGAGAGTTTTGACGAAACAGGTAATATATTCAGATCATACTGTACAGAAGTTAAATATTGCTTATCAAATATATTAAACAAACATTTAAATTAATATTTCCATAATAGATTTTTGGAATTCAGGTGTTTTTTTTATTTAGGGTTGTTTATAAATGTGGAAATGGAAATCGACACTCAAGCATTTTATTCATTTTTTATTTATTCAAGGACAACGGAAATGATCATAATGACAGTAAAAAGTTAAAGCGACATATACTCAAGAATGAATATTAAAATTTCTTTCTTTCACCACTGTGCTTTAACAAACAGCCCGAATTGTTCTTCAGCATTGAACCAAATTGGTGCAGTGAAACACACATTTGAACACAACACACACTAGGTTACAGTGAGCAATGTTAGGTTCCTTGTTGAAAAGCACTTCAGTTGTGACCAGTCGACTCAGATATGAACCAGCAACATTCCGAGTTCACAAACCAAGTTACTAACAAACATGCCTAATGCTATTTTTTATGATGTTACACAATACTGGAAAATGAAACATCTGAATATCTAATTAATGTAATTCTCACAAACGATGTTACTGTCTCCCAGGACTTCGTGACAGCTTTGTCCATATTATTAAGAGGCACTACAAGAGAGAAACTGCAGTGGACTTTCAACCTGTATGACATCAAGGGAGACGGCTACATTAACAAAGAGGTTTGAGTTAACATCAGTATAGTACTAGAACTGATCAGGAGTAACAAACATTAAATGTGGAATAATCTATTGTACAGGAGATGACTGACATTGTAAGAGCTATATATGATATGATGGGGAAATATACTTATCCTGCTCTGAAGACAGATGCACCCAAACAGCACGTGGAGGCATTTTTTCAGGTCAGAGTTGATATATACTTGTGTTAAAAGTAAAAAAATAAATAAAATGAAAGTATGTGTTTAGTATAATTTATCAGTGGATTATAAAATTGTTATACACTTATGTGTCCATTGTTTAATTGTAACAATATTTTAAAAAAATAAATATTTATGTATCAATTCTTTTGCAGAAAATGGACAAAAACAGAGATGGAGTTGTCACTTTTGATGAATTCCTGCTTTCCTGTCAAGAGGTATTTTTCCATATTTCATATTCTAAATTACAATTTTCCATTATTTTTCAGGGTTAGCTTACCAGGTCGTGACTGCAGAGCGGTGATGGAATAGTGGTTAAGATACTGAAAATTTAATTTTCTGATTAATAATTAAAAATAAAAAAATAAAAACGTATTTAAAAAAACATTTTAAAAATATCTTATTAAATACCGTTTGTATTAATCATTTGAGTAAGATTGACATTTCTGCAATTCTCATTATGGCCAGCAGGGGCTGACAGAAGTGCAGAATCATTGTGTGCCATCTGTGATCTATTAGCAATGATTCACTTCAGGCGAGAATCTTTATCAAGTTTCCTCTTCTACAAATGTGTCACCTGCTTTTACCTTATTTATTAAAACATCACCTCTAGGACAAGTGGAACAAAATACCAGGAAACGAATGGAAATGAAATATGAACAATACAAATGATACTTTCATTTAAAAAACAAAGAAACCTAGTCTTTGTTAGAAAGCTTGCAGTGCTGAATTGCTTTTATACAATAACTAGAACTTAAAAAGTCTGGGTATTTACACTAATGAATATTATGTGATTTTTTTTTACATTTCTTTACACTACTGTGCTTTTTAAGAAGCAGACTTATAAAATGTTTAAACACATTTGAATACGTTTTTTATATTTAACAAACTTAAAAGTTAGAAAATAAAATTTCTTTGAATGGAAGGTTATATACAATAGTGACAATTATTAAAAAAGAACTCGGTTTCATATGTTATTGCTACCACTAAGGAGATTCAACAGTTCTTACGTGCTTTTCTGCCATCTAGTGGTAAATATACAGTTTTGAAAAACAGTGACCATGTCCCATATGGACCCAAAGGTTGGGGGTTCAAATCCAGACTCTGCTAAACAGCCACTGCTGGGTCCTTGAGCGAGACCCTTAACCCTGTCTGCTTCAGGGGCGTCGTACGTTGGCTAACCCTGCGCTCTGACCCCAAACTTCCAGACTTTGGGACCAATTGGGAACTAAATAAATATATATTTCTGTAGTTTTACTCAGTGTGTGAGTATGTGTGTGTTTCCCGACTAATCAAGGGCTTTCTGTGTAGAGTTTGCATGTTCTCTCCATGTCAGCGTAAGCATGGTATTATATTATTGATACTGAAATTGACTTATGGGTGTGTGTTTGGCTTTGTACACTGCAACACACTGGCAATCTGTTCAGGCATTTTGTGTATTTGACCTGTGTGTGTCAACGGGACCATAAAAACGTATTCACATTCTAATTATTAGAACAAACCCACCCAGTCCATTTCAGAAAGAAGTCTATATGTGTCTTTAATTAATATTTTATTAGCTGTAGATCATCCAAATACTTTAAATCAATTTATTTTAACTTTATTTAAATCTGAATCAACATCAAGTTCAATTGGTTTCAAAAGGATCTTCAACTCTGTAATTAAATTAGAGAGTAATTAAATTAAAGTAGAAAGTAGAATTTAGAAGAAGAAATAAAAGTAACATTACTTAATTTCAATGTATTTTAAAGTATCTAAACATAGTGGTTAGTGGTGGTTGATGTGAGATTTGTGATTTAATTGGTCGCTCAGCTGCTGGGGTGCTGGACTAGTCATTTGAGGTACACTAGTTAAAGCTCAAACCCCTGCCAGATTGCCACAGTGGGGTCCTTAATCTTTCAATGTATTTTGTCAGACGTTCATTTTTTAATCAGCGTATTGTGTTAAGTGTGCATCAAGCTTTGCTACATTTACAGTATACAGTGTTATATCCTAAACATGCACCCCCAGGAACCTCTAGTTTAAACAAAACAAATACCAAGCAAAATCCAAACATTTTGCCAAGACTAAACAAGATTAGAAACCCTGAAGAATAAGCTCGGATGGATCAGACATATCTGTTAATTGATGTTGATGACTGGCCATGCGACATCTGATGTTAATCTTAACAAAGCCAGCATTGCTTGGAGGTAGAGAAGAAGGCCAAGGCCAAAATCATAAACAGACATTAAACTATTAAAAGAGCTTACTGAGCACACAGACTTACTAAGTGTATACATATTTTTGTTAGATCATTTATAGGTTGGATTATAAGTTGTTCTTTGATCAGATATGATACTTTGTCTAAAATGTCTCAGAATCACGGAACTAGTTGTTTACGTAAAACTTAATAAAATGCGTGCTTATAAGTTTAAAATGTGTTAGATACGGTTGAAGCCTAGTGAGTGGTGTTGTGGGTTTCCAACTAGAAGGTTGTAATATTTGTTTCCAGGTTCAGCCATGATGCTACGGTTCGGTCCTTAATGCTTTTGGTTCCAGGGGTGCATCACAATTCCCAAACCCTGTAATATGTAGATAAAGAAATAATTTAACAAAAGATTTACCTTCACAATGAGTGCTTTAGGCATTATATAATTTACAGGGAGAAATATGCAGGGTTAGAAACGATACAATTTTGATCATTAAGAGAATCTATTTTTTCTCTGTATTTTGTTTTTGCAGGATGACAACATCATGAGATCTTTGCAGATGTTTGAAAATGTGATATAAAAAAGTGTCCAGGACTGAAAGCCTGATAGTCCAGAGCATATATAAAGGAAGTAAAGCAAAGACAATGAATTTCAGGAAAACCTTTTGTTACAGAAGGAGGGTGAGAGTACCCCATCTCATTCAACCATAAACAGTTGTTGCACTTATTGTAGCTATTCTTCAGTGCTACACATCATAACAATTACCTGTTCTTATGATATTATTTGGATTGCTGGTTAGTTATCTAGCTAATCGGTCCCTAAGTACATTTATTAGTTAAGTCTAGTTAAATTTATGTTATTGTGTTATTTAACTTATCTCTGATTAATGAACAGATTTACCTGTTATTTTTGTTTTCATGTTTATTCATATTTGGAGATTCAACTTTACCATATTGGCATGCACAATCGAGGACACACACACACACACACACACACACACACACACACACACACACACACACACACACACACACACACACACAC
>JAOUQU010412559.1:0-11338 GCA_028566735.1 Ammoglanis amapaensis
TCCTGGGGTCGGACGTTAATGTTTGGAGCAGAGTTTTCCGTCTGGATGCCCTTCCTGACGACAACCACCAGTAAGTGATGGGATCTTGGTGAAATTACAGTACAATTTTATACATCTCCAATCAAACTAGTGCATGTTTTGGACTGTGTGAGGAAACCGGAGTACCCGAAGGAAACCCACGCTGACACAGGGAGAACATGCAAACTTCGCACAGAAAGTCCACAGTCTGAACCGGGGATCAAACCCGGGACTTCTTTCTGTGAGACGAAACTGTGATAGGATCTTATTTTGAGTCTATTTTTATTAAAATTCTAACAGAATACACTCTGAATTGCGGGTGTTGGCGGAGGTGTGTGTTTCTGTATGTCAGTCAAATCAAAAACTCCAGGTTCAGTTTGTTTTTTCACTTTTTCAGACAGATGGTGTTTTTTCTGTGGTCAAGCTATGTGGGAGGAACATCAAATGTACTGTTTTTTTCTTTCTTTCCTGTAAGCTACACCGCTGATAAGCTGTTTCCTCTAAAATGCCACACACATACACACTTCTTACAAACTTTAAATGATTTACTAAATTAAACAACATTTCTACTACAATAAAACAAACATAAAAACAGACGATGCAATACTGTCTGGTTATAATACTTACAAAAGTGCTTTCACTATAGCTGAAGTACACAACAGTTTAAAATACAAAGTATGAAAAACTTTGCGTAAACTTTAGTCTCTAGTTTTCAGTCCCTTGTTAAAGATGAGACTCACAAGATCTGTTAGATAAGGAAAGCTCATTCCACACTTGGAAGAAAGTACAAAGATTAGTCAGCCAGCCGTATCTTAGTGGTTAAGGTACAGGGCCAGTAATCTAAAGGAGGCCTCACTTCTACCCTCACTACTGCTGCCACTGTTGGGCCGTTAACTCAGATGCTCAGACTGTGTACTATAACTGTACTGTAAGTCACTTTAGATAAAGGTGTCTGCTAAATGCTTAAAATGTAAATGAGTCTGGATGTTCCTCATCTGAGGCTCTGGGGTTGTGTGGTACTGTGTAAGGTCTCATTAGGCCCTAAAGGTACTTTGGTGCTGATACATTTTGGGCTCTGTAGGACAGGATCAGTTATTTGACCTGGATATGTGCAGCTACAGGGAGCCAGTGAAGAGAACGCAGCAATCGGGTGATGTGGCAGTATTTTGGTTGGTTAAAAACCAGACAAGTGGCTTTAAATATATTTTTATAAAAGAATTTGTGGACCTTCTCGCACATACTACCCCTTGTATGAAGTCGATTGACAGTTTATTGACACCAGTGCCACTGTCATCAAAACAGTGATTCATATGTTAGAAGAATCTGGCAAGCCTGATGCCAGTATGAACTATGTATCATGAATGTTACATTTATTTTATTAATAGTGAAAAATACTTCATCATAATAAAAGCAAACCATGCTAGTGTGACGTTCATCAATGTCACTTACTGTACTTCACCCACAGCCCACTGCGTGTGGCCACAGATGTACAACACTGATCAATGATAATGGTTTTAAAAACCTACATATGAGTTACTAATTACGATCGTGTGTAATAAGAAAATACATATAAACACAAAAGGTCATGGTTAGTACAATTATGTTATTAAGTTAAATGGCTAACCTTAACAACCAAAGCTAAACCATAGCACCGAAATGGCTAATATATAATACATGTAAAAACAAAGTGTATAATAGTGAGTAGAACACACCTACACACCATTATATAAACGCCAAAGCTCTCACTCAGTGTCATCACTAATTCTCCCACTTTCTGAGCCAACGCATTCGACTACTAGTTTTTTACTATGTTTTATGTTCCAGCCCATGAGTTGCCAAACTTGCGTATTACTAGTTTGTAGAAATAAATGAGCAGATATCCTCCTCTATTTTTAAATGCTTTTTCCATTGCAGCATATAATAGTTCTTCATTTTATACCAAAATGATGAAGAACGATCCAATTGACAAAATTGTAACATACATTTTTTTAAACTGCCATACAAAACAACCAGAAATACCCATGTACCAATACTAATACCCATTTTTTCATGGGTAAAAATTCATGGGTGCACTAGGAAGATAACTACCATGAAAACCACGAATGGCAAGGGTTTTCTATATAGTGTTTCCATAATTTGGTTCATCTGGATAGGGTTTATGGTTATAAATGCACCAATGTTTCTTAAATAAACATGTTTAAATAAAGATTGACCACTGCGGACCGGGAGAACATTGAAGCTGCCTTTGATTTCAACATATCAACCTTCAAGTTTACTTGCTATTTAACATGTACCAAGATCAAAAGCGAAACTAATAGAACTACCAGATGTGGTTGACATGACGAATGAAACTGAGTTATCTGTTCCATGCTGAGCTCCCAATCTAGCAGGCCATATTTGGTACCGTCCAGCTGGATCTGCAGGGTCATGACCAGGATGACCATAATATCTGTAAAAATCTGAGGCATTCGTCGTTTGTACAGTTTTTGAGAACACTTATACACAGAATATTTTTTAAAAGAACCAAATAAAACAAGCCATGATGTATCTAAACCACATGGATCTTCTGCAGCTGTTGAATCTTCTCCTGCAGTTCTTCTACGCAGCCCGACAGGTCCATATGCTGTAGTGTAGAGTAGATGGTCTCCAAGTTGGCATCACTCCTCTGGCTCCATAGACGCAGCATCAGGTACTGCTGCTCCGAATAAAGCCTTTCCTCCATCTCCACTCTTTCCATCTGATCGTCCGAAACAGATAGCAACCGCAAGAACTCCTTCCAGCGACGTACAGGAACTTGTTTAATGATAGCGTACAGCACCGCTGACGATAAGTTCTCCCTCGTTACGTCATTGCTGTACACTGCTGGAAGAACAGTTATTCGCATTTAAAAAGTGTTACTGAAATAAAGCTGGTAATGAATGGATTATTAAAATAATGATAAAGGCAATGTACTTCAAATTAAAGACCAACATAGATCAAAGGAGGTATTAATGGCAGCAGATGTACAATCAACAAGGGTGGTGTGGTGACAAGAAGGTCCTAGGGGGTTTCCATGGGTTTATCTGGACCCGTGTATGTGTGGGTTTCCTCCAGGAGCGTGCGTGCGTGCGTGCGTGCGTGCGTGCGTGCGTGCGTGCGTGCGTGCGTGCGTGCGTGCGTGCGTGTGTGTGTGCGTGTGTGTTCTTTGCACACCATAAAAACCTAAGACAGGCTGCATCAGTGCCCCGTGATGTGGTTTAGTATTTGAGTGATGATTTGAGTATTTTTTATGTGGTAAGCCATATTGAGTCATGACCCAGAGACCAGGTCAATTCCCCTGCACACACACTAAAAATGATTGTTTATAGACAAAACATTCAAATCATTAACCACAAATCACTAACTTGACTCCCAACACAGTAACATTCACATATTAATAAACGCCTACAACACTAAACCCAAACCATTATGAGGGAAAAATAAAAATACAGAGTCACTACCTTACTCAATTATTTTATCCTAATGAAAATTGCAGGATCGATTTGATTTCAAATAAAATCACTTAATGTTACCGCAATGCCACATTGCACTAAATTTGAATAATATTTGCAGAGTTGCCGGGGTGTTTGAGTTGTGCTAAGGTTTATATACTGGTTATAATTTGATAGTGCTACAGGAAGTCTGTAAACAGTGACAGAGTTGTTTTATCTGATAAAGCAGTTGAATAGACAATCTATCACTGACATCAGTGAGACTTTGCTGACACTATTACAAAAAGTCACTTGATCGAAAAATGTATGCGGTTAGAAGCTGGAAAGATCATAACAGCTTCGAACAACAAATTACGAGACTGATCATAAAAGTTTTTACTTACTTAAACGACCAGGAATACTGGTTTTATTATTACTACTAGGATGCAGCTTCTAAAACAACAACCATAAATACCAAACAACAAAAAACATTTACCAGGTATGTTCTGTGGATTTAGAGGAGCAACACTTGGTTCAACAATTATATTTTCCTTCTTTTGTCCCCAGCAATAAAACTGTCCCTTGTTACAGGCTTTAAAGTAGAGGAGAAGATGAAGTACAAACAACAGCACCAAAGTCAGGATGATCACAACTACCACGGGCCATGTCCACTTCAGTGGATGCACTAAAAGAAACAAACATTACATTAATAGACATATGTTTTACTTAACACGTGGAATACTGTGATAAAACAAAATGTGTAATGGCACTTTGAGATATTAGCTGCTCATTATTCTCTGATAAATGTATACAATGAGATATGATAATCTTTTATGGTTGCAATACTATGATAGTGTCAATACAGTGTTTAATCCATATGTTGCCTTTGCATAAGTGCAATATTACCTCTTTTACAATATGAGTGACAGTATTCATTCTGGCATTGGATCCTGTAATAAAAAAACATTATCATAGATATAAATCAGCTGTACAACAATAAATAAATAACATCCATAGAAAAGAAATAATAGCATGGATGTACATGTGAATTCTGTAAAATGAATTTCCCAAAATATAATGATCAGGCCAAACAAAGTCGGAGTTTAGGTTCATTACGTAATAAAAATTATAAAATATATTAATTTAATTAAAATCATCATTTACTGATTTTAATTACTCTTAAAAGAGGTACGTTATACACAATTCACTGCGTTTCATATTTTTGTACTGTATTTTGTTATTTACTAATTTTAATAAAAATTTATCCATTTTCTGTGAATGTAAAAAAAATAGTTTTGACTTTTGTAATACTGTGATGTAATAACCATCACCAGGGAAACTCAATAGATTAGTTGAAGATTTGTTGTTTGATGCTGAATTTACGTTCACCGTGCATGAGACGAGCCGTGCAGTTACAGATAAATAAAGTAACACAACAAATGTTGTGTTGTTGGCTGTAACAACACTTTACACATTTCTCCAGCCAGTAGTTCAAAATAGCGTCTTCAAAAAATGGTTGGATCTGGAGAATAAAACTAATAATATCTCTTTTCTGAGTGATTTTATTTAAAGTATAGTTTAGTATAGTCCAACTTATACAAATAAAATTGTCTTGCCCTTTAGAGTATCATATTCACCTAAGAAAAAACATTAGATTACATACGATCCTTTAAACATTCCAGACCTCAGAACGGCTCGTTTTAAATACAGTTACAAATAAAATCTTAAAAGGTCAAATAAAACAATTAAACATCTTGTAAATGTAAGTGCAAAATTCAGAGTGTCATTCATTTAGATCATATTTTGCATTAATAGGTCTCCAAGGAGGCATTATATGTGTCTCGTTTAACTTCTCAGTGCTGCCAAGCTCAAACAATATAATGTAAAATTAATAATTTCCAATTAAAATGCACTCAACTCGAAGGAATAAAGATATATTAGATGAATACTACTTTTATTATACTGTTTATCATTCACCATAAACATGGACGTATGCATATAATGAGCTATTATTTAAATTCTGAATCAAATAAGGCTGCTGGTCTTAGTCATGAAGCAGTGGCGACCAAATAAAGTGTTAAATTACTTATTGGTTAACCTTTAGACATGACTAATCACACTAGGATGTCATGAAAGCAATTGTATACTGGAAAGAGGGGGCGAAGAGAACAAAGAGGTCACTGAGTTTTGACTATTGGCCATTTTTTATTACAGAATAATAAAATAATACTGTACAACTATTTCTGACAGCTCACATGTTTGTCTTCTTATTGGGATTTTAATGTCATGATTTATACTCACAAGCGAATATTATTTACACTCATTCAGACAATTTAAATCTCCACAAACTCCACATTACAAATGACCCAGACTGCCCCACATGGGTATTAAACCCAGGATCTTGTTGTTGTCAGGCGACAATCCTACTTAACCACCGTGCCACCCTAGCTTGCAAGTAGATAATGAAAACAAGCATCAAGAATGTGACGGTTCCTCAGAAGAGCTATTATCACAACTTGGTTAAACGACAGGAAATTCTGATCAACACATTCAGCCCTGTATTCAGGAAACGCATAACCCACTAACCTACATGCTACCAGATTTAACATCTAATGAATCTGACGGAATCTGACACCTCTCGACTTTCTTTCCTCACAACCAGCCATAACTAGTGGAGTTCTTCTAAAATTCACATTACCTGGCAATTTCTTACAGACCAAAAACAGATACACCTACATTGAAGGTTTTGCAAACTTATTTAAGTGCTAGTAAACTATATTTAGCTACATTAGTAAATATTTATTTCGCTTTTAAGATCATGTTTTACACTTTAGGTAACAGTCGTGACGATCCCTCATCAAACAAGCCAAATCAAACACAGTTATGGATAATTCTGTAGCTTTAATTTGACTTAACCGCGTGTTTTTGGACTGTGGGAAGAAACTGGAGCACTGAGAACATGTAGACTCCACACAGAAAGCACTGGTTCTCCTCTGTAAGCCATCACGCAGCCCCCAAGCAAACGTGTTCAAAAGTCTGATTCCATTAAACAGAAAATGATTCCCAAAGTAAAACTCTGAGGTTTATTTAGTGTTGTTTTTTTTAAATACTGTTTACTTGTATGTATTGTCGTAAACATTGTAATTCTATATTTATCCATTATTTTCCATTCCTTGTAGGACATCAGGAAACTAATCGCACATACAACCCTGCTGAGACTCAAACTGGGAATCAAACAAAGCTACAGGACAATTTCATACCTTCAATTTGTTGTATCCTCATGTTTTTGGATTGAAGGAGAAAACTGAAGATAAACCCACACAGATACTTGGAGAACATGCAAACTCGACACCGATAATGAAACATGCAAACTCTAGAGAAGGAATCGAACCCGGGACTTCTAACTGTGTGGAAACAGTGTTAACCACCGTGCTACCAGTATTGTAATTCACAACCTTTTAAATCACAACAGTTACTGAATGTGGTAAATAACACACTAAAATCACTTTCAGGAAATGCTGCATTCAACAGGGTTGCCAGATTGCACTGGTTTTCAGCCAACCTTTATTTAAATATACAAAGGTTTGTCATTTTAAAAGGATACGAATTACATTATCAATAAACATGAAATAAAATACTGATAACAGTTTAAATGTTGAAAGAAAATATTAGACTATAAACTTAAATGAATACATTTAGATTATTATAAAACTCGACCATGAAAAACATAATAATTCTATCTTGAAGTGTTTTTATATACATTTGTGATTTTTACATGCATAAGATAGAATTAAATAAATAAAATCTCTTACTCTAGACATGATTGGCAGTTTCCATTTTGATCCTTGAACTGGTCGTTCTTACAAGAACTACAGTTTGTACATGTAGGACCTGATGGCAGAACAAAACTTTAAGACTGTGTGTATATATGAAACATATATATGAAAGTGTCAGTATTCACATGTACTTAAATGTATTTAAATGGAGACACATTTTTCATGATATATTGTATAATATATGTATTTAGTAGGATTGTACTCACATTTGGAACAGTTGCTGCAGTATTTACATGATTTACAGGGTGGCATTGGTGAACTTTGATTGAAGTAAAACCCATTTTTGCAACCACATACACGGTTCTTTTTAGTTGTACATTCACTTTTAATAATTTCAGTATCTGTAAACCAAAAAGAACTTTGATTTAGGGATGTACTTATACACACTAGTCTTAATACTATACAATTATAAATGCTGGATTCAAAACGGAACACTTTTGAAAACAAAATTCTATAACAAATGATGATAAATGATAAATAATCATTTCACTGTTGTGCATTTACACACTTTTTATTCCTCCGCATTTAACCCAATCTGTGCAGTGAAACACACACTAGTGGGCGCAGTGAGCACACATGCCCAGAGCAATAATGTTGCCACCTGTCAAATCTTGGAATTGAACCGGCAATCGTCCAATCACAGGCCCAGTTCATATCATCGTCAGTACATCAAACATATTTAATAATAATGTCTGAGTTTCCTCAGTTTTCTTTTTTTTAATTTATATTATAAAACAAGCTGTTATATAAATGCAATAGAAGACTCAAAATTGTGTGTTGTTGTGAAATCACATAGCTGATATTCCACGACACTTGCCTTCGACTTGTGATAAAATCACAGTTGGGATGTTATTTTGATAACACACTCCCTCTGTTGCTTAAATGTATAAACGTAGACGTCTAACATATTGACACAAATACATAAACAATACATGCATAAATGTGTATTACAAATACATACAATAAAACACAATAGTAAAATAACATGAGCTGATATGTTACTCACCTGAGGAACACCGACTGCATGCGGCACAATGAGGAAATAGATTGTTTACATTGGTGTACTCCTCATCTCCACACTGGTTGCAATAGTTATTTTTTTCCATTGTACACACTAAGTAGTAACCTTCAAAATCAAACACAATATCACAAAGTAACACAAAAAAACATTTAAAAACACAAATCTCTCATTTTCAAATGTACAGTCCAACTGGAATGTTGACATACATTCATACATATTGGAGTGTCATAGTAGTACTAATTTTCTCTCCACAAACCTTTTTGTTAAAATACATTTTTTGTAAAAAATAATAATCAAATTTAAATTATTTATTAATTATTAACCTACATATACAGAATCTAATCTGATGTTGCAAAATGTTGCTTTATATAAAAAGAATCACTAATATACTTATTGCAGCAGTTAGGGGGGAGGGTTTTCACTTTTGGTTTAACCCATCAGTGAAGCTTTAATGGGAGAAAGATTTTGATGTGGTGATGTTGTGAAAGTAGTGGTGCATCAGTAGCTACAAGGTCAACCAAAAACTTTTTTGCTGATGATATTAAAACGATACATCTTTTTTTATTTCGTATAAAGGTATAGAAACAATGCCATCATATATACAGTTGACTTTAAATATATTTAAACTTTAGTATTGCCAGAATATGAAATGCCTTGTATCAAGCTACAGAGATTCGCTCCAAGTCTGCAGGTCAGACCTTGTCATCTCTCTTAATAATAATGCCAAGAATGATTCATTTACCTGCTGGACAGTTTTCATTTATAGCATGAAATAGTTCGGAAATGTTCCTGCCCCTACAATTATTACAGTCTCCATTTTGGCACAAAAAACCTGCTAATCCAGCAAACACCTATTCCAAAAACAAAAATCACACACACACACACACACACACACACACACACACACACACACACACACACACACACACATAGTTAACAGATATTACTTCATATCAACAATACATTGATTTCCATAAGCCAGTAGTAAAAGTAAAAAAAAAAAGTACTGTTGTCATTTAAAAATTTCAATCTAAACTAAATTCTGACTTAAAATGTTATTTTATTGTTCTGGTTTATTTATATAGCACCTTTCATATACAGTAGCAATTTAAAGTTCTTCACATCCGAAAAATTCATGAAAACATTACATCCCTAAAACAAGAGCCAGCAGATTTAAAAAGAAAATATATTTAAGTATAATATATTTTCGAGTTCAAACGTAGATCATCTACAAAACTTGTTTTCAGATAAACAAAAGCAAAGCCAAATAACCGAAAGTAAAGATAAATAAACGTAAAGTCAGGAACGTGACGCTCTTTTATAACATGATGACATTAATAACAAATTTATATGAGGGAATTAAACAGTATTTAAATCGTAATTACAGAGTTCTGTAATGCCTCTATTAATACAAAATATTAGTACTTCTATAATTACTTGAGTCACCTATAACTGTAACAACCACAACTAAAGGTTTCCTGGTTTCAGTAATTAGAAGCACCATTTGCAATGAGTGATATTAAATTAAAATAAGTCACAATTAAATTAAAATAAAATAAGTAGGTCAATACAGACTCAGAAACCCCAAGAAACCCCAACACCATTACAACACTCCCACTGTATTTAGCTGTTGATTTAATGCTTTATGGAATAATGTTTTACATTAATGTCCGATGGAACAGAAACATTTACCATGGTGGCACGTCTCTTATAGCTTTTAGAACCAGAATCGGATTTATTGGCCGAGTATGTGGATACAATCAAGGAATTTGGGTTTAGTTGATGGAATCTCTCCAGTATAAATTCAATATTCAAGCATTGTAGATTAGATAGATTGATGGATGGATGGATGGATCTGGTTTGAAGAATTGCATATATTTATTTATTTCGATTTTAACGCCGTGTTACACTACAGGTAACATTCATGACAAGAAACCGTCGTTCATCACACAAGTCGTATCAACAAGGTGTGCTGGTTTAAAGAACATTTCATGCTTAATAAATTGAATAATCGAGTTGTTGATGTCGTCTCACTACATGTCGTTTTAGTAAATTGTCTAAAAAAATTAAGTGTGACAACTATGTTAAAAAAAAAACAGAAATAGAGCAAACACTTTAACATTATACTAAAAACTGAAAGCAATTCATTATAAAGTACGATGAAGTGTGTAGTAAAAAGCAAATCAACTCACCATAAACAATGAGAACATGATCACAGTTTTAAGATGATACTTTTCATTGAAGCTCGATAACATCCATGACCAAAATCTTGAGCTTTCCCGATTATCTATAAATGTCCATTACCCACAATTAAAAAAGTAATGACATTAAAGAATAGTCCTACGTCGTAGAGTCAGGTATAGAATCCTTTAGTTGGTCTTTCAGGACTGCTATGTGTGCTTATAATAACAGGAAGTTTAGACTTGAGGACGTGAAACTTTATGTGGCATTTATGTGGCAATGAAAAAGCATTCTCAGAAATATGAGACACAGGAAAACACGTCAAAGCAACAACACCTTCACAGTATCTAGCAGAGATCCAAGCATCCATTGGGGTGAGATCGGTAAGACATTTTCACAGAGAAATCTCTAGAACTGAAGGGTTGACTGACTTCACAAGCTCCAAATAGAATTTCAGGCAATAAGCAAGTGTGGAGACTTCTCAGAAAAAAAACTGTTTATTGATCACTCAAGAAAAAAAAATATATATAATATTTAAATGACTGTAGAAGGTTTACACATAGATAATCCTCTACATTTCTCTAGATTTAACCCGAACCGTGCAGTGAAAGACATTCTAGCGAACACACACTAGAAGGCAATAGTTAGCACATGTGCCCTAGGAGGTAGGCAGCCTTAGCCACGGCACCCGGGAAGCAGTCAGAGCTTCCGATCACAAGTTCAGTTCTCTAACCACCAGTCCATGATTGCCCTACGTCAGGGGTCACCAACGTGGTGCCCGCGGGCACCAGGTCGCCCGCGAGGACCTCATGAGTCGCCCGCGGGCCTGTTCT